>PVJO010003634.1:0-54337 GCA_004026905.1 Hystrix cristata | reverse complement strand
GGGCAATTTAATGACTTGTCTCAAAGAGACCTTGCCTCAAAAATGTAAAAGGCGCTGGGGATGTAGCTCAGTGTGAAGCTCTGAGTTTAATCCCCAGTATTTTTTGATTTAAAAAAAAAAAAAAAAGCTGGGGCCTGTAGAGGAGCGAGCAGAAGGGATAAAAGACAAATGATGCGAGTAAAGATGACATTGCAATTGTTAACTGCCTAGAATGCTGTCACCTCTCCTTCCTTTGGTTTTATTATTATTATTGATGGTGAAAACAGAGCTGGGAGGTGAGCTGGCAGGCCAGGTATGCACAGGTGGGAACCTGGGGTACGAGAGGGCAGGGTGGCCCATCTGTCCTGTGCCCTTCGGGCCTCCTTGAGCTCAGTCAGCCAAATTGGGCTTGGGTTGCCCTGGCAGGTGAAGTTGTGGGGCTGGCCATGGCCCGGCAGGGGGCAGCACACCCCAAAGGTCCTGGGTCCGTGGCTGGCTCTGGAGGTGGGCCCAGCAGACAGGCCCTCCCTGGCAGATGCTGGGTGCTTGCCTCTGAAGATGCTTCCTCGGCATACCTGGGTGTAGGACTACTTACTGCTTCCATCTGAGAAGCCTGGAAAGCCAGTGTGCCTCGCTGTTCGTCCCGGAGTTTGAGCAGCAGGTAACCCATGTGTGGCAGAGTATGGAGCAGAGGCCTCAGGAAGGAGGGGCAGGTTCTGTGATCTGTACTCTGTCTTCATTTATACCAGCTAGGTAGGTCATACATGAAAGAGAATCTTGGATGTTTATTTTTTACTAATATAAGATATATTAGGGTTTTTTTTCTTTTCAGTATAGAGATACAAAGATGAAAACTAAAAGTGGACCATAACCTCCCCAGATAAACCCTGTTGACAAAATATGATAATAAAAGAAGCCTTTGTTGGGGATTTAGCTCAGTGGTAGAGTGCTTCTTCACAAGTGCAAGGCCCTGAGTTCGATCCCCAGCACCCCCACCCCCAAAAAAGTCCTCTTTAAGGTCTGAAAATCACAGGAAGTTATAAAAGAAGTAAATTCTTCCTTTCCCTCCACCTTCATCCTCTCCAAAGGAGATCAACATTAAATTTCTTACAATTACCTTGAGAAAAAAATTAAACTGCTCATGCTTAAGTATCTGTAATTGTGTTTCATTTGTTGTTTTTATTTTAAACCCAAAAGTGATTGTATAATACATTGTCAGTTTTGCTTTTTTTTAAAATTCACACTATCCTAAAGATTTCCCTGAATCAGAACATAGACTTCTGTATATCATGTTTTTAGTGGGTCTCTGTTGGTGGAGATGCAGCTGGTCCCAGTGGGCATTTAGTATAAACAGTGTTGGAGTGAGCATGGTTGTGTATTTACTTTGGTATATATTTTTAAATCCCAGTTTCTAGGACTGAGTCAAAGGGAAAATTTGTGTGTGCGTGCGTGCGTGCGTGTGTGTGTGTGTTATTGGGAGTTGAATGCAGGGCCTTGCACACACTGGGCAGGCACTGTACTATTGAGCTACATCCCCAGCCCCCCCTCCTTTTTATAGGAAAAGACAGTTTATTTGGGGAAAAAGATGGAAGAGAAAGAAGATAGACTGCTGTCATGAGATGGTAGAGGGTTTCAGAGCTGAATGACCCCCCCAGCCCTTTTTAAATTTTATTTTGAGACAGGGTCTTACTAGGTTGCCCAGGTTGGTTTTGAACTTGTGATCCTCCTACTTGAGTCTCCTGAGTAGCTGGAATTACAGGCATGTACCACATAGGAGAGGATATTTTAAAATTTGATGGTAAAATTTTCCACCAGAAAGTTTTCTCCAGTTTCCATGCCCACCAAGAGTGAGAAGAGAGCTGGATATGGTGGCACATACCTGTAATCCCAGCTTTCTGGGAGGCTGAGGCAGGAGGATCACATCCCCATCCAGGCAATTTGCCAAGACTCTGTCTCAAAATAAGAACTAAAAAAAGGGCTAGGGATGTACAAAGGCCCTGGGTTCAATCCTCAGTACTAAAAAAAAAAAGAAGTGTGTAAAGAGTAGCTGCTTGCAGGTGGCTGTAGAAAGACCAGGACACCGTGCTCCTGCCTCTGCTGGGAGCCCTTTGACATCAGCAGTGGTGAGAATGAGCATTGGCCCACCTTCTCTGGTGGGTTGCAGGGCTGGCTCCTAGCATGGCCCGCGCCTCCTCCCTTGCAAAGCCGCATGGCGGCTGGGAAGAAGGGTCAGCAGCCTCTCAAGTGGATGTCAGGTCTCCCTTGTCACTTTAGTGAGTTTTCCCTGGTCATCCCTGGGCTGGGAGTGAATGACTGTCTTCTGACTCTTCCAGGTGAAGAAGGCGTACAGGCAGAAAGCCCTTTCCTGCCACCCAGACAAAAATCCAGATAACCCCAGAGCAGGTGAGAGCCGGGAGGGGTGAGAAGAAAGCCCAGCTCACCCGAGCTCTGCGTGCGAGGCTGTGGAATAGGGGTGCGCGTAGCCTGCTCTGGGTAGCAGGTCAAGCACCTCACATGCTGGAGGCGTCCAGTCAGCTGCTGTTGCTCTCACCCTTCCTCGCCAGTCTGTCGCCTGCCAGTGTCAGCTTTTCTCCCCACTGTGGCTGCTTCGGAATGCTTTTTGGAGGGACCACACCATCACCAAGTCTAACTTCCTTTCTTTTTTTTTTTTGTTTAGCTGAACTCTTCCACCAGCTTTCGCAGGCCTTGGAAGTGCTGAGTGATGCTGCAGCCAGGGTATGTGCCTTCTCCTGTAGGTGACTGTACCCTCTGGACAGAGACCACTGCTACCTTCACCCTCCATCCTCTGGCCTTGGTCCTTGCTGTCCAAGTTTTGGAAATCCAGTTGCCAGGCTGCTGCCTGAATGGCTCCAGGCTGGAAGTCAGGGGCCAGGAAATGATGGGCTGAGTCTTTTTCTCTGACTGACCTACTGCTCTGTGTTCCTTTGTCCTTTCAGGCTGCATATGACAGGGTCAGGAAAGCCAGGAAACAGGCAGCAGCGAGGACCCAGAAACTTGATGAGAAAAGGAAAAGAGTGAAACTTGGTAGGTGGCTTCATAGCTCTGGGGTGTGTGTGGCTTCCCTCCCTCACCTTTCTTCCTGGGATGTCACTTCCAGCCTCTTAGTCGAGGCTAGAGCAAAACACTCTTAGGAATAAGCAGTTACTAGATTTATGTTAAAGTTTAGACACTTGCTGGGGCTGAGATCTAGACTCATAAGGTATGAGTAGAATTGGTGTTCTTATTCCCTGCACCACACCAGGTCTCTCTCATTCATTCAAGCCGCATCCCTGCCCAGAGTTAGTACTCGGATAGCCTCTCTCTGCGGGATTCCAAGAGGTCTAGGCTTGCTTGCTCATCCGCCCCCCCACCACCTTTTAAGACAGGGTCTCACTATGTAGTTCAGTTCAGTCAGACCTTGAACTCACTATGTTGCTCAGGCTGGCCTTGAACTTGTAGTGATCCTCCTGCCTCAGCCTCCTGAGTGCTGAGGTTACAGATGTGCATCATCATGCCCAGCTTTCTTTTCCTTTTTTGTGGTCCTGGGGATTGAACCCAGGGCCTTCACACTGAGATATACCACCCAACCCTGCAGTCCTCCTGCCTCAGCCTCCAAGAGTAGTGGGATTATAGGCATGTGACACCATGCCCAGCTCAGAATTTCTTCCCCTTCTTTCCTTCCTTCCTTTCTCCTTCCCTCTTTCCCTCCCTCCCTCCCTCTTTCCTTCTCTTCCTTCCTTCCATCTTCTCTCCGTCCTTACCTCCCTCCTCCTCCTTTCCCTTCTGCCTTCCCTTCTTCCCTTCCTCCCCTCCCTTCCTTCCTTTCTCTTTCTTTTCTTCTTGCTTTTTTTTGGTGGAGGGTGCTGGGAATCGAACTCAGGGCCTTGTAGTTGCTAGGCAAGTGCTCTACCACTTGAGCTAAATCTCCAGCCCCGTTTTTTTTTAAAGAGGGTCTCTCCATGTAGTTCAGGTTGGCTTGAACTCACTATGTAGTTCAGATTGACCTCAAACTCACAGCGATCCTCCTGCCCAACCCTCCTGGGTGCTGGGATTATAAGCATGTATCACTATGCCTGGCAAAGGTTTTCTCTTTTAACAGCTTTATTTTGAAGTGTTCTTTGCATAACATAACTTCTACCCATTTCAAGTATAAAGGTCAGTGAATTTTAAAAATTAGCTGGTGCCACTGTGACTGTAAATCAATTTTAAAACATTTGCATCCACCCGGTAAGATTGGTACAGGCATTTGGCACTCCATATTCTCCCCTGCCTGCCTGTTCAGTATGCACGTTATTTTGACAAGTACCTGCATCATTCCGATGCAGCCATTTCTCTATCCAGAAAAGGAGGGTGGGCTCAAGTGTAGCTCAGTGGCAAGTGCTTGCCTAGCAGGTGCAGGGGCTCGGGTTCAATCCCTGATATGGCAAAAGAAACAGAAAGGGAGGTTGTAAGTGAATAAATGACACAGAAAGGAAAGCTGAGGCTCGAAAGAACTATTTGTCACAGCAGCTGGCCTGGCACAGGGCCGCTGGCAGGTTTCCTGGGGAAGCAGGCAGGGATGCAGAGCCAGGGTGATGTTCCCCACATCCCCCACCTCTGGGGGAGTCTCCGTGGCTGGGCCAAGTAAGGCTTGGTAATGGTGAGCTTGGCTGGGGGGAGCAGGAGGGGCAATGAGAACTTGAGCTCAGTGGTGCCATGTGAATCAAGTTGGGACAAGGCCGCGGCTCCGGCCATGGTGCCAAGCCCCGGAACAGTGCTCTACCCACAGACATCCCTGACATATAGCCTTGGGCTGCTGACATAAGCACCTACCTGCACCTGCTCCCTTTGTGTGGAAAGAACCAGCTTGGTCGGCATGAGCAGTTTTAACTCTTCCAGACCCCTGGCCACCTGGATGGAGCCCACCCTTCTTCTTGCCCTCACCTTTCTCAAGAAAGGTACTTGGAGGTATATGGCAGGGTGTTAGAGGCAGCAGTTACTCTATGGCCTTGTCCTGTTGGAGACTTGGGGGAAGCAGCCAGAGCTAGGTGAGCTGAGGCCATGCAGAGACCTGCAGACCAGCACGTGGGTCACACAGCCCTTGTGCCTAGACCTGGAGGCCCGGGAGCGGCAGGCACAGGCCCAGGGGAGTGAGGAGGAGGAGGAGAGCTGGAGCACCAGGACACTGGAGCAGGAGGTGAGCATCTGCATGCAGGCCTGAGCACTGTCTGCAGCAGCGACCGGAGGAGGGGCGGGAGCTGGGGTGGTATTGGGGGAAGGCTGGCTCCTTCCCCTCTCCGTGGGAGCTGGGTGATCTGTCCCACCTGCAGGTTGCTGAGGCCTAGCTTGCAGGTGGAGCTTCCCAGGGACGTTTACAAGGTGAGCCGCCTGGAATTGGATCAGCACAGAATGGTCACCCCTCCACCCCCGCTCCGCAGATTGCACGCCTACGAGAAGAAGGTTCCCGGCAGCTGGAGGAGCAGCAGCGGCTGATCCAGGAGCAGATCCGCCAGGACCGTGAGCAGAGGCTGAGAGGTGAGAGCCCAAAAGCTCCTGCCTCCCCCCCCAGGCAGCCCACCTGCTCAGAGTGGTCACAGTGCTGCTCTTCCACCTGCCAAACCCTGTGGGCTCCATGGTACCCCTCCAACACACTCTGCCGGTTCCTTCTTCTCACCAGTTCTTGGGGCCCGCATGCTCTTACTCCCTCTCTGGAACCTCCTGGCCAATTTGCTCTTAGTCCCAAGCAGATCAGCAGGGGACAGGTCAGGGTACTTGGCGTCAGTGGAGCTGTGTGGTCTGCAGCGCTGCCCTTTGCCCGGGAGGTGTTCCCAGCTCTTCATTTGGAGAGAGCTACAAGTGCCCGCTATGAGGTGTTGGGCAGCTGTCCTGGGGAGGGGCAGGATCACATCTGCCTCTTCCACCAGCCCTCATCATGGCAGGGCAAGTGTTACCCTAGGTCAGGAGAGACCTTATCTGGTCCTCTCTCTCTGGGCTCCCTCTCCTTTGGGAGAACTGTGGACTCCTCATAATTTCCCTTTCTTCTTTTGTCAATATTTCCAGGAAAGGTAGAAAATACTGAAGGCAAAGGAACTCCCAAACTAAAGGTGAGCATGGGCATCAGGGGCAGATGGTCCTCTGGTGGGATGCTGGGTCTCCGAGCAAGCCGGCCCCAAGACCACGTCCTTTCCATCCCTCCGGCTGCCAGAGACCAGGGTTCCTCTCAGAACTGGCCATGGCGGCTCTAGCCCTGGCAGTTGCAGGGCAGTATGTCCCCAAAAGCCCACTGGAGAGAGTATCTTACAGGGTGGGAAGTGTCACCGAGCGCGAGCTGGCTGCCTTGCCTCTCAGTTTTCATGGGGAAAACATGTTTTGGATGGTGCTCCCTAGATTACATATGCTTTTTTTTTTTTGGTGCTGGGGATCGAACTCAGGGCCTTGTGCTTGCAAGGCAAGCACTCTAACCACTGAGCTAAATCCCTGGCCCTACATATGCATTTTGGAGACCAGGAGGGGCTCTTCTCACACCGTTGAGCTCAGATGTAGGGTCTGGTGCTGTTGAACCAAAGGTCAGTGCTTGGCGATGTTGTCTTTCAGCTAAAGTGGAAATGCAAGAAGGAGGATGAGTCCCAAGGCGGGTACTCCAAAGATGTCCTCCTGCGGCTGTTACAAAAGGTCTGCCTGCTCTCTTCCTCCTTGTCCTGTCATCTCAGCCCACAGCTCAGCCAGACCCCAGGACTCTGCCCCTGCACTTGCCTTAACCTCTCTACCTGCTTTTTCTTTTGTACTGTCTCGTGGCCCATGGGACAGTCTGGAAACTTCTCCCCAGGCACAGTCCTCCTGTCACTTGAGTTGCCCTGTGCCCCCTCCAGCTAGGTCTCTCCTTCAGTGCCTGAGTCTAGCCTTCACCTTGGAAACAAAGAGCTTGGCTGAGAGTTGGGAGAGGAGGTGAGGTCTGCCACGGAAACCCACCCTTTTCACTGCACCCAGCTGAGGCAGCTGTGCTGTTACACCAGCCTCAGTCCCAGGCCTTTGCTCATCTCTCCTTTGCAGTCTTGCATTCCTAAAAGAAACCTTTCTTTCCCACCTCTGGCCTTGCTTCTCTGGGTCCCTAGTAATAAGGTTATTCTCAGTCTGAAAATGCATCAGGGGCCTCAGGGCAGCCCTGGTTATCTCTGGCACAAGCAGGTTTCTGCCAAAGACCCAGCCACACTTACTGGGACCTCTTTATCTCCACAGTATGGTGAAGTTCTCAACCTGGTGCTTTCCAGTAAAAAGGCGGGCACTGCTGTGGTGGAGTTTGCGACTGTCAAGGCTGCGGTGAGTAGTTCATGGGGACTGGGAGTCGTCCTAGGATGGGAACCCAATTTTGCGGGCCCTCAGACTTAGGTGACCCACGCTCTCAGGGGATCTCTGGGCCAGCTCAGAGCGAAGGCTACCCTGAAGTCCCCTGACCCCCAGAGTGCTGGGAGAACTTGAGTTTTAATTTCACACTAGCTGGCTCCGTACCTTCCACCCTGCCCCACTCTGGGTTTTGAGCCAGCCCAGCACCTTCCATGAGGAGGGACAGAGCCATTTTCAGGTCGCTGGGATTGCCCAGCTCTGCTGAGAGGACTAGAATACTACTTCTGCCCTCTCTGTGGGGTGGAGCGGGCCCCTTACAGCTGATCTGCGTGCACGGCACCAGGACTGGATGCTCTGTTTGACAGGAGCTGGCTGTCCAGAATGAAGTGGGCCTGGTGGATAACCCTCTGAAGATTTCTTGGTTGGAGGGACAGCCCCAGGGCATGGTGGGCCCCAGCCACCCAGAACTGTCAAAGGTAAGGCGCTGGGCCTGCTTAGGCTCAAGGACCTCTTCCTGTCTGTACCCCTCACAGGTCAGCGGGAGTCAAGTGAGATCAGCAGGTCCACCAGCCTGAGGAGGAGGGTTGTGATTCCCTGTTGATCACTTGTCCTTTCTGAGGGCCAGAGGGACCCTACCCTACATATTATTATTATTTATTTATTTTCGGTGCTGTAGATCAAATCCAGAGCTGCACGCATGCTACACATATGTGCTGCAACACTGGGCTACACTGCAGCCCAACACAGCACTTTCAGCCCTTGTTTTCCTTCTACATCCATCTCCTTTTGGGGTTGACCCTCACCCAGAGGGCCTACAGTTTGTCTGGCTGTGGTGTGAAGCATTTGGAGCTTAGATGACCTAGCGCTACAGGGGCGAAACGGGTACCTAAGGCAGCTATTTCCTTCCCTGGCTCTTCAGTTTTCCAGATGTGTCTCTGGCTCCCTAGACAGGAAGAGACGATGAAAGAGCAACATCCTCTCTAGAAATAACTGCCCGTTGCTCGTCCTGGGCACTGCCTGCCAAGTCCGGGTGCCCCACTCATGATGAGGTGTGCAGCTTCCAGCGATGCTAGCCTAGTACTGGCTGTCAGTCCTCGAGGTTCCAGGAAGGCTTGTGTTCATCCCATCTCCCAGAGCCCTGGTGTTTTCTGCCTTAGATGCAGAGACTGGGGTTGCAGGGCTCTTGGTCACACCTGACCCTACCTTGCTGGGACAGCTTGCTTTGCGGGCAAGAGCCAACAGCCTGGCCTTTCCTGGCTCTGAAATACTACAGGCACCTGTCCAGTGAGCCACAGCCCCACACTAGGTTAGCAGGAGCTCTGCTCACCATCCATCTTCCACCTGCCTCAGGGACCAGAAGCTTTCTGCATGTGTCCCACAGCCTGGACAGAGGAGGAGTGTGAAGTGGGCTGAGACCAACTCAGAACCCTGGTTTAAAAGAAACCTCATTCCCCCAACTTCAAGTCCCAGCTCTTCACAGCCCCAGGTAACACTCCACAGGTTGTGTTGGAAAGACTTTTATTATCTCCCGTGTACATGAAGGAACATTACAGCTCGGCACCTCCACACACCAGGAGGAAAGAAGGAAGCCAAAGATTTGGCTTGTGGAGGCAGCGTGTATCAGAGCTGCTCTCCCCCTCTGCTATGCTACACCTGGAGAAGCCTGGCGCGACCCCTGTGGTCTGCTGAGTGCTGCTGAGTTCTGGCTTCAGGTCTTGTGGCCAGACCACAGGGCGAAGCAGCAACACAGTTGGTGGCCTTGACCCAGTGGGGTCGGCTGGTTGGCAGTCCCATCGTTTGGCAAGGCAGAGCTCCCCAGGTGTGGTAGAAGATTCTGGAGACCAGATATGCCACTTCATGATTTAGTATCCACCCTGATCCAGTCCTCCTGTCTTCTACCAAAGAAATGTGCCACCGTTTCTGCATTTCCCAAGGCTGCCATCACTAAGAGTACTGGGAATCACAAAGCCCCTTTGCCTCTGGCTAACATCCCCAAGAGCTACTTCCCAGGCCCAGGGACTGCTCCAGGCAGCTGTGGTGACAGGCTGTCTCTCCAGTCCTCTTTCCCGCCAACGATTTGTTTGGTCTTCCTCCTGTGTTTCACTCTGTCTCTACCTACCTCCTGCTCTGCCGGCCTGTTCTTGCTCCTGTAGCCTCTGATGCTTCTCCCTGCCCACCCCACACGTGGATGGCTCCAGGCCAGTATCTAGCCAATGCTGTCCAGTGGACTTAGTCCAGGGGAGTCTATGTCCTTGCTGTGCTGCCCAGTGTGGTACCATTAAGCAGATATAACTGTGAATGTTTAAATGTGGCTAATGCAACAAGGAACTGCAATTTTATTTCAGTGTATTTAAATAGCCACATATAGCAAGTGGCCACCAAAGTGGACAAAGGCAAGCCTGTTTCCTCTCTCTTCCCAGGCCTCCCCACCTTCCCCTTCAGCCTGGGTTGGACTACTTTTGCCCAGATGTGTTCTGTGACCTCTCTGCTGACAGTGGCTTCAGAGGAGGCTGGTGTGGGGCAGTGTCTCTTCTGCCCAGTGGTGTCCTTGCCCTGACTCGCCTCTGTGCCACCTGTCACTCTGCTACCCTCTGGTTACTGGGTGTGGCCTCCCCTTCCTGGCTTCAGCAGCTTCCTTCAGGACTCCTGCCAGAAAATGACCCCCAGCATTCCCACTGGCCTCTGTCCTTTCATTCTGGGGTGACTTGGACAACTGTTTGGGACCCGAAAGGCAGGCAGAACCCCAGATTCCTTTCCTTGCCTTTTCCCTGTTGCACACCTGTATCCTCCTCCGTTGGGTCCCCAGGTTCCAGCCCTTCTGTCACCCCAGCTCTGTCCTGCTCGCCCCACTCAGAAGCTGGGCTCGCTGGGGAACTGCTCCCTCAGCATCTGTAGAACCTCTTCAAGAAGTGAAATCCCCAGGTCCACCTTGAAGGAAAAGAAGGGGTCACTGAGGTCTGGAGCAGGTGTCCTCTGGAAGGGGGGAGTGTCCGAAAGGTCCTCCTCTGAGGTCTGGTGGAGAGTGCCTGCCAGGGAGAGTGCTGAGGGCAGGGTGGCCGAGTAGGCAGCGGTGTAGGCAGCAGGGGGCTCCAGGATGTTGGGGCAACTGGAGCTCTCTCGGTAGAGGCGCGGGGGCTTGGGTGGGGCCAGCAGGGTGGCCCGGGGCTGCTCGTCTCCCCACAAGGGCAGACGCCGTCCATCTGGCCTCCCTCGCAGTTCCCGAATGACCTCTCGGTTGCTGTACTCCTCGTGATCACCACCAGCAGTGCTGGCCTGGCTAAGCACGCTGCCCTGTCGCCGGAGTCGCCGTGGCCGCCCCAGGGTCAGCCGCTTGAGGAAGGAGGCATTGCGGAAGGAGCCTTTCTGCCAGGTCTCCATGGGACGCAGGAGAGCCAGCAGACAGGCCTGGCACCTCGGAAGCCCAGCAGTCGGGTGCTCAACAGCAGCTAGTGACCATCTGGTCCCTGCCAGGCAGTGGATGCCAGAATTGTGGACAGCCTGAGTGGGCTGGAAGCAGAGGCCCAGGTTTCTTCTCAGCACAGTCCTCTGGCCAGCATCTTGGATGGTGACATAAGGCCCATGAAGGCACGCTTTTTGTCCAGGAGAGCAGAGAGCTGAGAGTCCTGGCAGCAGGAGGTCCCACAGGGACAGGAGTGGCCTGGTTACCTGATAGGGCAGTGGAAAAAACCCTAGCAGGAGCAGAGCACTTACGGGGCCAGGGCAAGGGCAGCTGGGCGGCAGAGGAAGATCCTCGCGTGGGCTTCTTCCACAGGCAGGAGGCAGAAGCAGATGCAGATGCGGCCAGCTCACCCTCTCTGGCTGTTCTGGGCACGGCTGTCTGTAGGCCAGTGGAGGGCCGTGCCTTCTCTGCCGGTGGCTGTGGGACTCTGATTAGTGGTTTGGCTGTTTGTGCCAGTGTGGCGGTGGCGGTGTTTTGTTTTCAGCTGACTCAGTCAGGTGGGAAGCTGGGTTTCGTGCTCTGAGGTAATTGCAGCATCCAGACAGGAGCAGGGCAGCTGTGACCAACACCCCAGGGCGATGGGGAGCTTCAGATTCCTCTGGAGACTGGTCTGGGGGCAGCCTTCGTTGCGTGTCACCTTGCTACTTCCTGTCTCCCCACAGCCCCACCGCCCTGGCCCCAGCCCCCTGGGTGTCTGGGAGGAGCCCAGGAGGGTGAGAGACCTGTCACTGGGATGGGTGACTCAGTTCTGGGGCCTAGTGACAGGCCCTCATTAGCAGAGCCTGCAGGAATTGGGGGAAGCAGCCTGTAAAGGGCTCAGCTCCTCCCAGGGCTGGGCCAGGCCATGCCAAGGGTGACTCCAAGTTTTCTTGGCAGAGCAGCAGTAACTGGGGAAGGGAGCACTGCCCTCTCTGTGGCCTGACAGCCAGTCTGGCTGCTCAGTTTCCTTCTCCTCCCTCCTCACCGGGAGGGCCTTCTGGGAGGAGAGCAGTTGAGGGCCAGAGTTTCCTGCGCCCGCCTCCTGCCTCCCTGTGCTCCTGTCCTTCCCCTCCACAGTGGAGGGGCTGGGCCAGGTGTTACTGCCACGAAGAGGTGGTGCTTTAGGGGTCTGGCCGGGAGGGGAGGGGAGGGGAGGCGACAGGAGGGGGGCAGGGCTGAGCAGCACTTCCTGTTTCTCTTGACTCTTGCTCTAAACCAGTCTGCCAAGGGCCTGGCAGCTCAAGTCCAGCCACTCCCCTCTTACTCTCCGGGTCACTGACCACCCAACTTTTCCTCCTGGCCTTTCCCAGAGTGCACCAGCGTGGGGTGCCAGGAGCTGGCTCCACAGCTCTGTACTAGACAGGCCAGTGCATTTGCACCTCAGGTGTGCTGCCCATCTCTCTGAGCAGCTGATGGACCACACGGTGGTCTCCGGGCAAGGGAGGATGTGATCTAATTGATACTGCAGACCTCGTCAGGGCATGGGGTTGGCGGCTCAGGGCTCCGCTGCACTGCTGCGTCTCCACCCCACAGCTTTGGCCCATTGAGCTGCTTATTATTCTTTTGATTATTAAAATATAACCCTTCTTCACCCCATACTGTGCTGGCAAGATCATAAAAGAAACCGTGGGCCCTGCCCTCTGGGAGCTGCTGTGTATGTTTAGGGGTAGGCTGGCCTCCCACTTGCTCTCTGGCTGTGTAGAGTGAGCTGTTTGAGGCTGCGCTGTGTGCAGGACTCCTTCCTGTGTCCTCAGACCAGAGCACAGGAAGCTGGGCAGTGGGGAGGAGACAGTGCTCTGGTCTGTGCCTGGCCGAGCTCCATCCTTCATTGGAAGCCCATGTGAGGCAGAAGCTGTGGGGTAGAGGGAAGGAGGAGACAGGCCCCGGCCAGACATGGGGAAGTGATTTGCTGGAAAGAGATAAACCAGAGCTGACTAGGTATGACCGTCCTGGGTGGGAGACAGCTGTCGAGATGGGCCAGGGGCTGCTGACAGAGGAGGCCCAGTCTGGGGAGCTAGGCCTGCTGCTCTGAAAGCACATGGATGAGTCGGGATTCCAGAGGGTGTTCCTGGGTCCTTCCTCTCCTTGGTCCTCTTCCCTCCATGACTCTCGGACCGCAGCTCTGCCTATGCTTTATCCTCTGAGTCTGGAGCCTGTGGGGCAGTGCCCGCCGCCTCTGACACCTCTCTGCTCCTTCTGTCCCCCAGGGCTCAGTGCTGTCAGAGAGAGACTATGAGAGCCTTGTCATGATGCGCATGCGCCAGGCAGCAGAGCGCCAACAGCTGATCGCCCAGATGCAGCAGGAGGACGAGGGGCAGCCCACGTAGCCTCAGCTCCCATTCTCTCACCCCACAGCCTTTTTGTTAACCAGCTCTAATAAACTTTTTTTTAAAAAAGAGTCTACCACTATTCCTTGCCTAGGTGTAGAGTGCTGGGCTCCTCCTCTGGGCGGGGCAGACCCCCAGGAATTCAAGTCATGAGTCACTGCCAGGCAGAGCAGAGGAGCAACCACTCATCAGAGCCCTTTATTGGCGTGGACAGGCCACGTGGCACCCGCCCACCCCTCCTGGGCTGTCCTCCACCGGACTGTCCGCTCTTGGGGGGCAGCCTGTTGCGGAGTGAACAACTGGGCCACATGCCCCCCTGACTGGGGCAAGGCCAACCTGGCCCATCCATGCTTGGCTGAGGAAGGTGACAGTTTGGGAGGAGAGCAGGCAGGCAGTGAAGCAGGGATTGGGCAGGGCGTACGGGCCCCTCCAAAGAATAGGTGTCCTGTCTGCAGGTCAGCATGAGAAGGTCACTCCTTGTGCAGGCACCACACGAGGGTCTGGCCTACCCCTGTCATGCTCAGTACACGGAAGCCCCTGCGTTCCAGCTTGTCCAGGACTATGCGAGGAGGGTCATTGACATAATATTCACAGCTGCAAAGAGACCAGGGTGGCAGGTGACACGTGTAAGAGGACACAGAGCAAGCCCCATACAAAGCTGGGATCTGCTGGGGACCAGGCCAGTCAGGGGCTCCATCAAGTGAGGTTTTGCTAGGCACTTCCAGGGTGATAGCCTAGGTGCACATTCGTAGCCCCCTCTTGTCAAGCTAGTTCATTTTTTCCCCTCACAACAGCCTAATGAAGGTACCCTTAGTGCTATTTACACCTGAGAACACAGGCTGACAGTAAACCCCGTGTTAGTCTGCAGCAGCCTTTGACACCCCTCCCTCCCCCACTCAGGAGTTGCCTGCTCTCCTCATTCTGGTGTCTGGGCCCCTCTGGCCACCCCCAGGGGTCTGCAGTCCTGGAGCCACAAGGCTGCCTCTTCCTGGCATGGAGAATGCTTAGTTTCCCCTCTTTTAGGCTTAGCTGGTGCTGCAGAGCTGGGAAGCAGGTAAGGAACTCAAGCCTGCAGATGGGCACCTTGAGACAAATGCCTGGTGGCCAAAGGGTGGAGTTGGCTTCTGCCCTCCAGTCCTGATCCAAGGGGCTGGGAGTGGTTCATCTTCCCCCATCTTTGAATTGGGACTCACTCTAGCAACATTTCTCAAGATTCCAGAGGGGGCAGAAAAGGAAGCAGGAATCTTAGTTTTGATGTGGAGATGGTATGAGGGCTGCCAAGGGAAGTGGCCCTGTCCTCAGGCAGCAGGAGAGCTGGAAGCGGGACCCAAGCATCCTGCTGTTTCTAGGGCTGTGCGTCCTCAGCAGCTCAACACAGAAAGCTTTCTCTGCCTGTCTTTGCTTGATAGGGTCCAATTTAGAGCTGAGAATGGGACAAGCGACAACCTGCTTAAAGAGCCCTAGACCCAGGGAACTGATTGTTTTCCTACGAGGATGGGCTGCCATGTGAAGGAACCAGCAGGGACTTTACAACTCTAGGGAGTGGGAACTGCGGATGAGACCATCTATAAGGTCCAGAGCCCCCAGACACAGGTAGGAGGGCTCAGGCTTGGTGGTGTAAAAAGAACAGGCAGGACAAGGGGCTGCCAGGGAGAAGGTGCCGAGGGACACCCCTACTTACAAGTTGTTCCCCAGGACACTTCTCTTGGAGGCCCCCAGATGCTGCATCAGCTCCGGATCCGAGTGCTCATCACCCACCATGGTGGGGCCCACTTCCTGCAAGGTAAGCCGAGGTGGCTGCCTGCCTGGTTGCCAGGGCACGTGGAAGGTCTTGCTCCCCTGCGCCCACTGCCTGCCAACCCTGGGCAAACTTCACGTGAGGGCTGGAGGCAGAGGTGAGGGGCTATGGAAGCTGAGACCACGCTGGGAAGGAGTGGTCCCAGCCTAACAGTGTGGGCCTCCCTGACCCCTCCAAGCAGAGCTGGGCACTGCATGACTCTTGGCACCCCTGTGCCAGGCATCACCACCCACAGTTGTGTGTATCAAGATCACCTAGAGAGCCAGAGACTTGAATACACAGGTTCATACAAAAGCTTGTGCTCAGGCAAGTGAATTTAAGTTACAAAAAACAAAACAAAAACAAAAATTTGTACACACACATTAATCAGTGGCATTATTTGCAATAGCCAAAAGGTGGAAACGAAAGTTTGTTATTTGATGACTAGGTAAATAGAATGCATAGCCTTATGATGGAATTCTAAGTTGCAATAAAAGAATGAACAATGATCCGTGCTGCAATGTGGATGGAGCCAGAAAACACCAAAGGAAGAGAAGCCAGACATAGGAGACCATGGAAGGTCAGCAGGCAGGTCAGTGGTTACTGTGGGCTCAGGGAAGTTAGTGACTGAGGTGAGTGCAGGATTCCTCTGGAGGTGTTAGCAATGTTCTAGAATCGATTATGTTTGTACAACTCTGAACAGGAAAGAAACAATGAATCGTACACTTTAAGCAAGTGAATTCTTTGGGATCTGTAATTTATGTCAGTAAGCTGTAATTTAAAAAAAAATCATTAGAAGACATTTATAAATATGCATTTCCCAGCTGAGAGAATGTGTGTACTCAGAAGGAACCCATATTTTAGCAACTGCATAGGTACAGATTACTGGTTCTGAGCCCACGTGTGTCATGATAAATCTACCTACCTGTGCTTTCCTTCATCCCAAGGGAGCTGGGTACCCTCTGCTGGTCACCTTGGGGGTCAGGAAGTACGGAGGGCAGCCTACTGCCCCACTGGGGCCCAGTCACCCACCACCTACATTTTCCAGATGAGAAAACTGTACCCAAAGAAAAGGCCGCCCCTCGGGCTCCTGGCTGGTGTTGTACCCGCTTTGCTCCCTGGCGCACCTCTCTCTCCCCCAAGCAGGGAGCTCTTCTTTCCTTCCTTCCTGGGGCCAGGCCTCCCTGGAAGGGACTCAGGGCGCCGCAGCGGCTACAGGCGGCTGGGGACGCGGCACGGGTCGTCCAGCGCCTTGCGCTGATCCTTGTCCTTCCTACACCCCCTTCCTCAGATAATGCCCTTCGCGTCCGCGGAGCGGCTCTGGGAGGGCACTGAGGTGCCATGCCAGGGCTCCCCAGGCCCTCGCGTCGTGGGACAGGTCGCTCCGCTCCGCGCTTCCGGCCCTCTAGGTGCCTCCCCGCGCGGGGCGCGTCGCCCGGTCCCGGCCCAGCGCCGCCTGGAGCACCTTCCTTCCACGGGGCCCTCGTGGCGCGCGGCGGGTACTCACTATGCGGATCTGGGTGCTGATGAGCAGGTAGGGCATGGCGCGCGTCCCGCCCGGCTCCCCTGCGGCTTTGGGCTCCGAGCCGCGGCTGGACCCGCGGCGCGAGTCCCGTTAGTCGGGCTCGGTGCCCTGCAGCGCAGACCCTTCGCCCCAGTGCCGCCCCCACAGTCGGCCAATCAGGCGCGGGCGCTGTGACGCTCGCAGACTCCGCCCACCTGGGCGCGCCCAGCCACGGACTTGGACCTCCCGCCACCTGCGGTCTGGACGGCGCGGTCGCGCCACTAGGGTGGGGTGTGGGGGCTCTCCCAGGGGACGGGCCCGGCCTAGCACCGCGGTGTCCAGGGTTAGTGGTGACCCTGTGCTTCCTTCCTGCAGGACCTCCCAGCCCTGCTGGTCCCCGTCAGGCGCCGTGCGGCAGAGCGGAGAGCAAACGCTGCTCCCGGCTGAGCACCAGCCTGCCCAGGGATGCCGCGACGTCTTCTGCAGATCGTCCACTTCCCTTGGCCAAAACACCTTTCCCAGAGATTCTTTAAGCGCACGGGAAGCCCGGGCAGGAAGCCAGTGGCTACCCGCGAGTGCCGAGGCTGAAATTATCTCCCAGACGCACTGCTCAGTCCCGCTGGGGGCCTCCCGTTTAGGTGGCGCCATAGTAACTCAGTGCGGAGCCCCGCGCTCGGCTAGGTGCGGGTCTCCAGGGACTCCACGGGTGACATCCGGCACCCCGTGGGAGGTGCAGGCGCCGGAGGTCACACCTGGGGCAGGTAAACAGCTTCCTCACACCAGCTGCCAAAGAGAGGGGGGTGATTTTGTAGCCAGCGGTTTTTTTTGTTTTTCTGGTTTGTGTGTGTGTGTGTGTGTGTGTGTGTGTCTGTGTGCTGGGGATTGAACTCAGGGCCTTGTGCTTGCTAGGCAATCGCTCTACCGCTGAGCTAAATTCCCAACCCCTAGGTGCGGCAAAATCTTGACTGCTCGACATTCCGACATTCCGTATCTGCCTTAGTGGGAATGGTTCTCTAAAAAGCAAAGTAAAACAAAAATACCCCTAACCTCACCTCACAGGCTCCTGGAGGCCTGTGAGGCCTCCACTTCCTTCACGGGTATTTACAGGCCATCCAGCTGCGTGACAGAGTTGGGAGGGTGGTAGAGGAAGTACAAGTAGCAGTCCTGGTCCTAAGGGCACTCCGTGGCTCCCAGCCTGCCCTCTACCTCAGGCTAACAATAATCGGAGAGAGAAGGTTCATTGCTGCTCAACCAAGAACTTGTGGAGATGACAGAAGCTTCGTGCCTGTGACCCATAAAGAACTCCTACAAATCGGGGAGGAAAAAAATAACCGTACGGGGAGGAAAGGATAAACCAATACTGTAGAAAGACCGTAGAGGCACGTGACTAGGCACTGCAGGAAAGAGGGTGTGACCAGTAAACACATAACAAGAGGCTCAGCAGCATTAGAAATCCTGGAAATGAAAATTCAGCTACATTTTAAACCATGATGCCTTACTGCTTTACATATTAACAAAAAAGGAGAAGAAAAGATTTAAAATTTGTAAATGTTGGGGTTGGGAATTTAGCTCAGTGGTACAGGTAGGAGGATGACTTGAGCCCAAGAGTTTGAGACTAGCCTGGGCAACATAGCAAGACCCTGTGTCCAAAAGAAAAAAAAAAAAAGAGAGAGAGAAGGAAAATATTGGTAGATTCATACAATGGAAACTTTATAGCATTGAAATGAATGATAAAGCAAATCCTTCGGTGCACATCAGTAGTCCCAGCACTGGCGAGGGAGAGGCAGTGGGGCAGATTAGGGCATGGCCAGCAGGCTGGGCAAATGGCATGACCCGGCAATCACAGTGATCCAGGACACATGCAGAAGAACAGCTCCCAAGCCCTGCGCCTGGGACCAGTCAGAAAGTACCGTCTTTGATTCTTCTGGGGAGAAATCAAGCAGGTTTTTGATAGGACGGTGTAGATCTCAGTCAGCCTGACCAGTGCGGGATATGAAAGATGGTGACCATTAACCTCATGGCCACTGTGAGGTCTTTTAGTGGTCAGCTGGTTCTCTGCAGAGTGTGCTTCTTTTCTTACCATTAGTTGGCCCATTTCTTTTCCTACCTTTAACAAATGTACAACCTTGCTACCTTTTGCACCTGGCCTGTCAGATTCTTTGTAAAGGCCAACAAGAACCTGGAAAGACTCTCTAGAAGGGGCCCAAAGCACACTAGAACCGCAGTAACAGCAGGAAGATCGCTGCAAGTCCAAGGCCAGCCTGGGATACACAATGAGTTCAAGGTCAGTCTGAACTACATAGAGTACATAGTGAGATCCTGCCCCCCCAAAAAAAGTTTGGAGATTTAAAAACTGTCACTTAAAAATTAGAAATTGTAAAAAACTTTTTGAAACTATAAATGTAGGAGAAGCTTCTTTGGGTACATCTTGGGAATTACCATTTGGGAGACACAGGTTCAGACAGCTACCCCTGTTGTGAAGGAGATGGGGCAAGTGGAGCTTATACTGGCAAAAAGCTCTTAAGTCATCACAAGTTATTTGCTTTAGTCAGCTTCACATTACTGGAGTGAAATACCCAAAACTGTTACCTTACGAAGAGAAAGCCTTGTTTAGGCTGATGGTCGTGGAGGTTCTAATCCAAGACTGGGTGGTGCCCTTTCTCTGGGCCTCCCCGAGGGCAGCACATCACACAGGAGGGTGCAGGGGGCAGATTGCTCCGGTCAGAGCCAGAAGCTAGAGAGGAGAGACAGGGCTCACGGAGCGCCCTTCGGGGTCTTGCTCCCCAGGGCCCCAAAGCTCCTGCTAGTCCCTTCCTAAAGGACTCACGACTCCCAGCAGACCCACCCTGGCTGTGACACATGGGCCTTTGGGGGACACTCATCCAAACCGTATTGATAATTAAAATTGTTTGTAGAGAAACTTCTATTCAAGTTGGAAAAGAATCCAAGAGCTACTCGAGGTGGGCTACGTGGCCAGTAGAAGATAAAGAAAATAATGGATAAGCCAAGTGGAAATGTCCATAAACAAAAGTCAAGAGTCCCATAACCTCCTGATATGCATCTCCAGTCTCTGAGCACACTGTAATTATCTGGTCATTATAGGGCAGCCACGAGGTGGTGGTGACCGATTCACCTTCTTGGGCAGCAGCTTCAAACTCAAGTCCTGTTCCCTTAATGGCTTCCTGACTTCATTTTGAAGAGCCCTTTTGGTGTTGCTTCCGTCATCATGTGCCTTTTATTTTCAAAAACCTATGTGATTGAATTATAAAGAAACGTGGGGAATCCTGTTATCCTAGCACAACAGAAGGCAAAGGCAGGGCAATCTCATGTTTGAGTCTAGCCTGTGAAAGTTAGTGGGACCTTGTTTTAAAAAAATAAAAAAGAGCTGGACGTAGTGGTGCATGCCTGTAATTCTAGCACTCAGGAGGCTGAGGCAGGAGAATCTCTGAGAGTTTGAGGCCAGCCTAGGCTCCATAGTGAGTTCAAGGCCAGCCTGAACTACATAGTGAGATCCTATCTCAATAAACAAATTAAACAAAATTAAGTAAAAAGGAGCTGTGGATGTAGCTTGGTACAAAGCGCTCTGGAAAGAACAGGAGATAGAATGGGGAGGACATGTAACTGTCCTTTTCTCATACCAGAAGGTGAGTGGTGCAAGGGCTTATAACTGTATGCTTTTTTATTTTTGGTTTTGGTTTTTGGTTTTTTGAGACAGGGTCTTGCTGGCCTTGAACTCACTATAAAGCCCAGGCTGGCCTTGAACTAGCAGTGATCCTCCTGTCTCAACCTCCTGAGTGCTGGGATTACAGACATGTGCCACCATGCCTGGCTATAAATGTACTGTTCATCTTTATACGTGTGTTATTAATGTTCTTTTGTGGCCACAAAATATTTAATAGGAACAATTTTTAGCCAAGTGTGGTAGTTTACCCCGTAATCCCAGCTACTCGGAGGCTGAGGCAGGAGGATCAAAAGTTCAAGGCCAGCCTGGGCTATGTAGTGACACCTTGTCTCGAAATAAAATTTTTAGTTTTGGTTTTGTTTTTTTTTTGTGGTGCCGGGGATTGAACTCAGGGCCTTGTGCTTGCAAGGCAAGCACTCTAATCACTGAGCTAAATCCACAGCCCCTTGGAATAAAATTTTTAGAAAGGCCAGGGATGTGGCTGAGTGGTACAGCACCTGTCTAGTGCGTGTAAAGCCCTGGGTTCAATTCCAAGTATTGAAAAAAAAAATGAACAAATTTAAGAAATAACAATTTTTTAGAAGTGTACAAACCTTTGAGGTGCTCGCAAGGGGAAAGGCCACCATCCTGAGGCACTGAACTACTGGACTTGGCCTCTCTTGCACAGCTGGGCAGATGAGGCAGATGTTCTGGGTGCAGGACAGGGTGGAAGTCTGGGGTCTGCTCTACTCACGTCTTAGGCTGGGACATGGAGGAGGAGGAAGGAGACGGGAGGGTAGGCATTGTTCAGCGGCCAGGGCATTATTGCATTTGCAAAACCGAGATGTGCTGTGAGATAGAGCTCCATCCAGAACCGCACATCTCACCGCTGACTGCCTCGCATGGCCAGATAGCATCTTTAATATCCAGAGGAAATGAATTGCCCCCTGTCCGCGCCTCTTACCACCATCAGGTCATCTACGGAGCTGCTTCCCCAGCAGACAGGAGAAACTGCCCTATGACAGGGCTTTTCCTCCTGTCTGCTAAAGCACCACCAAAACACTTTCCCTCCTTTGTTTATTGACGACTTCCACATCAGAGCTGTGCTAGGTGCCCGGGACAGGGTGATGAAGCTGGCATGGACTGAACCCTGACAGGATGAGCATTCAGTGGGGCTGACAGGCTAGAAAGCAAACGTCACTGTGTCCTGGATGTAACGGAGCCTCAGGAGTGAAGACAAATAGAGAGATGAATGCCTCCGAGGTGGGAGGCCTGGGAGGTTTTCCCAGAGGAAATGAGTTTTGTTTCCTTGAAAATAAAGTTAATATGTTTTCTTATTGCAGAAGCAATACATGTATTACAGAAAAATGAGAAAAATACAGGAAAAGCATATTAAAACATTTTTCACAGCTGGGCGTGGTGGTGCATGCCTGTAATCCCAGCGACTAAGGAGACTGCGGCAGGAAGATTGAAAGTCTGAGGCCATCCTCAGACTGGCCAATGTAGCAAGACACTGACTCAACAAAACAAACAAGGGGCTGGGGATTTAGCTCAGTGGTTAGAGTGCTTGCCTGGCAAGCACAAGGCCCCAGGTTTGATCCCCAGCACCAAAACAAACAAACAAAACACTTTCCTCATCACCAAAACAATCATAATTAATGTCTTGTGTTTCTCAAAGGATTCTCTTTGAATTTAGTCCTTAGACTGTGGTGGGGCAGTGTGCCTCAGCTCTTTTGTTCTTTACAATGTTAAATGTATGCTTCTATGTGTAAAATAGATTACAATGACAAGATAAATATAGGATCTAGTCAAAGATTTTGGGTAGACTGGCCTAGATATTTCCACTGTAACTACTAGGACCCTTGCCCATTTTTGTATGCATATGCATTAGGAATTTTTTTTGGGGGGGTTGCTGGGGATTGAACTCATGGCCCTGTGCTTGCTAGGTGGGTGCTCAACCACTGAGCTAAACTCCAAAGCCCCAGGAGTTTTAAAAAATTTATATAATAATTGAATACCTTTATGGGATATGTGATGATAAACTAAATTTTTTCTCTTTCTGTCTTAGTTACTTTTCTCTCATTGCTTAGACAAAATACCCAACACTGAAAGTTAAGGGAGGAAAGGTTTATTTGGCTCACAGTTTATAGATGTTGCAGTCCATAATTGGCTGGACCCAAGGCTGGGTGGCATGGCAGACAGGCAGGAGGCAGCAAGGCAAGTAAGGGGGGGCAAAAGGCAGCAGGTAGACAAGCATCTTTCTGTCCTTTACATCTTATCTAGGCTGCTAGGATTAGGGCGGTGCCAAACAAACCAGTGAATTGATTTAGTAATCACACACCCTTACATCACGGCCTCTAGATTCAGCCACCTCTGAAAAAGCCCCATCTATGACCTCATGAGGCTTTGGGGGGACATTTAGACACAAACCATAACACTTTCTTTCTTTTTCTTTTTTGGAGACAGGGTCTCACCATGTAGTCTAGGCTGGCCTTGAACTCAGTGTGCAACCCAGGCTGGCCTTGATCTGGCAGTGATCCTCCTGCCTCAGCCTCTGGAGTACTGGGATATACAAATTCGTGCCACCACTTCTGACAATTTCTTTTCGGGGTGGGGTGGGGTGGTGGTGGTGGTGGTGGTGGTGGTGCTGGGGATCTAATTCAGGGCCTTGGACTTGCTAGCTAAATCCCCAGCCCCTGACACTTTCTTTTATTGTTTTTCCAGTTCTAAGGATTGAACCCAGGGCTCCCCTCTGCTAGGAAGTTGCTGTATCACTGAGCTACATTGCCAGCCCTTTTGATTTTACTCTGAGACAAGATTTGCTAAATTGCCTAGGCTGGCTTGTAACTTTCCATCCTCCCCGTCTCAGCCTTTTGAGTAGCTAGGATTACATGGGTTCGCATCCGGGCCGGCTGAACGACTCTTTGGTTCTCTGTGCATCTATAGTCGGAGGGGTGTTTTGGGGAAGGGTGCTGGGGTGGCACCCAGAGCTCTGTGCACGCTAGGAAGGCGCCCCACGCCGAGCTACACAGCGGCGGGAACCAGCTGCAGGGCCGCAGGGACCCCTTGTGGACAACCAGGTACCCGTTCTCAGTGATCTACCGAAGGCAATGAGTGGTATGTGTGGAAGATCCCGACGCTATTAATTTAAACCGAGAAGAAAAGAAGTCGAGCTGAGTCAGTGTTAGGAAACGTGGGGAGCGGAGCTGCCCGGGAGGGAAGCGAGAGGGAAAGTGTGAGCCATGCTGAGAACATCGGGCGGCCCCACTGCGGGGCTGCAAACGTCCCACCCAACAAGTCTCGGGTCCTTCTCTCTTCTCCGGCCCGGCTCCCCTTTCGCGCCTTGTTGACACCGCCCTCAGGAGAGGTCATGGCCCCGCCCCCGGGGGCGGGGATCCGTGAGATCATCTCTCCGCGCCTCCCTCCGCGCGCCGGGCGGCGCCGTTCAATGACGTCACGGGCATTGACAGCGTGAGGCAGCGCGGCTCTGCTGCCATGGTGGCTTGCGGCCGGCTAAGGGTCGGAGTTGACCTGCTGCCGGGCCAGGGCGGCTTCGGGGGCCGGGCGTGAGGGGACAGGAATCTGCAGCGTGGTGAGGCCGAGCGGGAGGTAGGGTTCGGGAGCGGACTCTGCTCAGGTCGGGGGTGTGTGGGAGCGGAGCCGGGGTCTAGGCTTGGGGAGAGGCAGGTGGTCGGGCCAGGGGCTGCAGAACCTGAAGGTCCCGACTGGGGTGCGACTTGTGGGAGCTCGTGGGACTCGTGGGAGCTCGTGGCAAGGGGCGATTCCTGGACTCACGCGTCTCTCTGGCACCGCGGTTGCAGGTGCACCATGTCTAGACTGGGGACCCTGGGCGGCGCCCGCGCTGGGCTGGGGCTGCTGCTGGGCACCGCCGCCGGCCTCGGGTTCCTCTGCGTCCTCTACAGCCGGCGATGGAGACGGACCCAGCGCCGTGGCCGCAGCCAGAGCCTGCCCCATTTCTTGGACTACGAGCAGACTTCAGAGCCTGGATGCCAGGGTACGAGGCTGAGGCCGAGGTCACTGCTGACTGACGGGCCTGGGTTCCAGGCTGTCCTTGGTAGAGCCTGTGGGACAGGGCAGCGCAGGGGGTGCTTTTCTTTGGAAAGAAAAACCATTTTCATTTTCTATACTCTTTTCCTGTAATCCCAGGAAAGTACAGTATACCCTGCAGACTGTTCAGCTTTCACTTTTGATTCTGGCCACAGAAATGCTGTGTGTATTAAAGTCACTTGCCTAGTGTTGGGTGAAGACTGTAATTAGAGGAACAGTCCAAAAGAAGGCAAAAGAAATAACCTTGTAGGAATTAAACGTCTTGAGGTTTATGTATTAAATTACCTGAGAATTTGAAGGGAACTTGCAAACTAATCCAAGCCTTTAATCCTCTTCTGAAGAAATATTCAGGGACGATTTTGTAACTTTTCCAAGATTGTCACAGTGTAAGTGGCAAGGTTGGGCCTGGTCACCTGGCCCGGTTACTTTCCACAGCATGGGCTGGGAGCAGTCATGCCATCGAAGCTGAATGTGGCTGGCAGCCAGCAACCACAGCTGAAACGAGTTGTGCATTATTGTCATAAAATCTTCACGTTAACTCATTTGAACAAAGCATCTAGGACTGATTCAAGATGCTCCCATTTTTGTGTGATGGAGGATCATTTAAAATGTCTCACCTAACAATTGGAAGTTAATATTTTCTCTGAATGGGTTGAGGAGGGATTTAGGTCAGTGGTAGAGTGCTTGCCTAGCGAGCCACAAGACCCTGAGTTCGATCCCCAGCACCACAAAAAAAAAAAAAAATTTTTTTTTTTCTCTGACTGCCAGTTGGAAAACTTAGCTGTGGAAGAGTCCTCCAAGTTATCACCATGGATTGCAGCTGATGGTCAGCATTTGATAATGTGATTACGTGCTTTCTCTTTTTTAATGTCTTTTTATTAGTACATGGTAATAGTACATAATGTTTACATTCCTTGTGGGGAACTGGCACCTTTCCTCCCTTTCCTTTTGTTCATTTGTTTCGTAACTTCTTAGCAGGCATCTGACTTTTATTGAGGTTGGGATAAAGCGGCCACATTCTCAGGGCTTGCTTTTGTTCTACATTCTCGAACACTGCAGTATATATATTGTAGTCTGGCCTAGATTCCCTTTAACAAAGGATTTGCGCTTGCCTGTTCTGTGGGTCCTGCCTTCTCGCTTTCTTTCCTGTTTTTGCATTTTCCAGTCTAATTGCCTTAAGTCTCACACTACTAGCATTTCATGGTTGGCATTCACCCGGAGCGCAGCTCGGGGTTGGGTTGGTGGGGCTTGGTAATGGTGTTTTCCAGAGAGTTTGGATGGGTTTTTTCTGGTGTGCCCTTCCTTGGTAACTGCCCCTTCTCTCCTTACCCTCTGGAGAATACTAAATGAAGTTCTCAAAAGAAGCAGAGTTTTCTTTATTACTTGTGAATTGAGAGAGCAGAGTGAGTTTAGTTTTAGTTTTGCTGTGTAGTTGGTATTGACTCCCTGCATTTGGCACTAAGGTCAGGCACAGGTTTTTCTTTTACCATAACAGCTGTCCTGTCTTCTAGGTACCGCGCCCTTGTCAGCAGTTTACTTTATCTGCCATGAACAGCAATCCTGAAGAGCCATGGTGTGGAAGAGCAGAGGGCACTTACTTAGAGATTGGGACCTTAGTTTCTTCTGGGTAGTTCTTGGGACTTGTTACCATGACTCAGCTGTGAACATGTGCTGAGCTTCAAGGTCTTCTTCATAAATTGAACCCCAATGAGAAGCAAGCGTTCTGGAACTCCAGGTGTGACACCTTTCCTCACTTTCACCCACGAGTGTCCCTGTCTCCTTCCTTCCTTCAGCGATGCTGTTACGGGCTGTCCCAGGCGAGGCTGGAGATGCTGCGGTATGGCCCAGCATCCCACAGGCAGGTCAGGAGAAGGTGCTGGATCGCCTGGACTTCGTGTTGAGCAGCCTTGTGGCCCTGCGGCGGGAGGTGGAGGAGCTGAGGAACAGCCTGCAGGGGCTTGCTGGGGAGATTGTTGGGGAGGTGCGGTGAGTAATGCGGCCCCTCTTCTGCTTCATCTGTCCTTTGACTTCTCTATTTTCTCAGCTTTTCCAGCTGTGGTGTGTGCTGGCCTCTGCTTTACTGCCTCTAAGAAGTCAGATTTTTAGCTTCTGTCCTAAACTGGGGGGGAAGCTCCTTACCAAACACAAGTTCCTTGCTGCCTCACAGCTGAAACTCTTTACTCTGCTCAGCCTACTCCGCCATGCAGGCGCGCTGGGAGCTGCTTTTCTTGCTCTTCTGAGGCTAGAGACCCAGGGTTTTTTCTGCTTGTGACTTTTGAACGAGGAAGAGGAGTAGTTAGGGAAGAGGCTGGATGAGGCCTAACAGTCCCTCTGGAATGGGATCTGCTTTCCAGATCCCACTTGGAAGAGAACCAGCGAGTGGCTCGGCGGCGAAGGTTTCCGTTTGCCCGGGAGAGGAGCGACTCCACCGGCTCCAGCTCTGTCTACTTCACCGCCTCATCAGGAGCTGCGTTCACAGATGCCGAGAGTGAAGGCGGGTGAGTCTCTCCTTGAGCAATTGTGGCTGCAGCCAGGGTGTGTTTTGTGAAAGTCGTCTATATCAGTGGCGATTAAGCCAAGCTGCTGTGAGGGTGTGAATAAATAGAACAGTTGGAAGAGGAATCCTATCCAATTTATGTCATTCGGGCAAATGGAAATGCTACCAGTGGTTATTGCTTGTATGTTATTTTCCTGAGTCAGTTGGGTTTTCACATAGTTATTATAATACATTTTTTAAATTAGTTTAGGAATTTTTCAGTGTTCTCACAAGAACTTTGTAAGCACAGTTTTGTGACTTTGCCGCTTCCTGTGAGTGGCTGAGGTACGCAGAGATGGTGAGGCACGAAGCACGCTCCGGGCCCCTGGGAACTGCCCTCTTCTCACAGGGAGCTTTGCCCACATCCTTGCATCTGTGTAGTGGGGAGGCGGCTGTCCTGAGTCCTCAGTGGCTCAGCAGGTATGATTTAGGCCTTCCTGTGAGGTGGGACAGCCTCCTCCAAGCACGGTCAGGCTAAGGGCTTTTAAAATTTTTTTCCAAGTACTGGGATTGAACCCAGGGGTGCTCTGCCACTGAGCTACATCCACAGCCCTTTTTATTTTTTATTTTGAGACAGGGTCTTGCCAAGTTGCCCAGGATAGCCTCAAACTTGTGGGATCTTCCTGCTCCAGCATTCCAAGGCTTCAGCCTTGCTGGGATTATAGGCACGTGCTACACACTGGCTAGGGCCTTTTAATTTTAAACCACTGGCACCATTTTGAAACTGGTCCTGACATGACCCCCTGGGGTCTCGGGTGGGGGTCCAGCCACCTCCCCCGGTGGGAGTGCTGGACACTGAGGTGGTGTCTAGCCCGGGCCTGACTCCCACTCTGACACAGAAGGTTGAAGGAGAGTCAGATTGAGACCAACGTGCCAAAGCGAAAGTAACTTTTAATAAAGCAAAAGCAAGTACAAAGCTGCTTTCTCTCAGCAAGAGAAGCAGGGGCACCCAAAACTGAGCCACCATTGGGCACAGGCCCATCACACAGCTTTTGTAGGTCTTAACTAGGGGCCCACCCTGACTTTCTCAGCTGAAGGTGTCACTGCTTGATTGGTCAATTGGCCAGTCAACTAGGGAACATGGGGAAGGGTCTCTGGGGACTTTCCACTAGGGTCTAGGGTCAAGCTTTCTTTGTTTATCATCTGTAAAAGCAGTCTTGAAAGGTATAGTGTAGAGAGGAAATGTGACCACAGGCTGTCATTCTCACGGGCAGCATCAGCCACAAGTGGCCGTGGACTGCCATCCTCGCTGGCAGCACTAACTACAGGAGCTGCTGCAACCTGTTTTCGCTCCTAATTAAGTGCCCTATCTGTGTTCTCCAGCGGGGGGCTCTCATTCTAGCTGTGCCTAATGTGCCCCCTGCCCCTGCAGTCCCAAGGACAGTCGGATGCTGTTATCTGCAGCTCTGTGCACTTGTGCATGAGGTCAAGTCCGATCTTTCCTTGGTGTCCTCTGCTGACCGTTTTTCCTCCTCAAGAGGATGAGTTCAGAGAGCAGCCGAGCTCCTGCAGGTCAGCGACTGACTTTGCTTTGAGCACGCACATGGAAACTAAAAGTTAAATCCAGCCATTCCGGATGGTCTCTGACTGACTAGCCCTTGATAGTTGAAACACCTCATAGCAGCACCAGCTATCATATATTCTCTCCTCTGACAGACACTAGGCTAAGCACTTGAGAGGTATTTCCTTTTGTAAGCCTCTTTTTTTAAAATTTTTATTTCCAAGAACATGTATTGGTACATTGTATACATAGCAATCACATTCATCGTAGTTAATTTGTACCTGTAGATGATACATCTTGGGTCTTGTAAGCCTCTAACAGGCCACAGATAAAGAAGTTGATGCCCAGCCAAGGGCTGTAAGGCTGACTTAGCCTGTGTGACACTGATCCTGTTCTCCCAACAATGGCAGGGTTTGGGTTGGGGTCTCGGTCCGAGGAATGGCTTGGTCATCAGGGCACCCAGGGCTTTCATAGGAAGGTGCGGCCTGTAATCTCTGCGGTTCTCCCATTGACAAGGCTGCTGCAGCTCCCCCAGGCAAGGCCCTTGGCGTTAGTGGCACAGCATGTTCTGCACTCCAGTGACTTCAGCCTTGTTTAGTTGTTTGTGCTATTATATTTTTCCTGCCTTGTCCCATTTGCTTTATAAGAAAATTAAAAATAAAAAAAACTTTTGTTTTTCTGGTTAATACCATTGGTCACTAATCCTGGATTTGATTACCACTCGGGTGCCTCTTGAATCAAGTGGAGTTCTTTATGCTTTGGTGCCGGGGACTGAACCCAGGGCCTTACACATACTAAGTACAGGTCGGCTGCAGAGCCCCTCCCCTGACCAAAAGCAAGTCTTTTTGTTTGTTTTGGTTTGTGTTTTTTGAGACAGGGTCTGGCTGTGCGGTTCAGGCTGGCCTTGAACTCACCACATAGCCCAGGCTGGCCTCGAACTCGTGGCAGTCCTCCTGCCTCAGCCTCTGGGGTGCTGGGATTAAGGCGAGAGCCACCACACCTGGCCAAAAGTGAAGTCCTAGTGCAGAGCTCCAGTCCTTCCTTCAAGATGACTGTTGCCTGGGTTGTCTGATCCTTATCTGTATTCTCAAGTACTAGCAGAAGTGGTCCATTTCTGTTCAATTCACCTAATAGTTCTGGGCCAAGAGATGCATCCAAAAAGCTATGTTAGAGGAGGGGTAAAAAAATAAGCCGTTAGGAAAGCTTATTTGAATGAAATTAATATTTGATACATCCAGACGGCATAGAAGGGATGAAGTAGGTGTTTTGTTTTGTGAGACAGAATCTCACCATGTAGCCTAGACTGGCCTCGAACTCATGAACTTCCTGCCTCAGTTTCCTGAGTGCCAGGATTACAGGCACCTGCCACCATCCTCAGCTAGGATGAAGTAGCTGGTAGCGGGCCTTGAGATCTAACTAACATGTCTGAGCAACCCAAGGAAGCAAGTCTGTGGGGTGAGGAGCTGGTTTGAACTTTGTAAGATGAAAGAACAGGAGAGGTGACAGTTCTGCCCATGATGAGGATGTGTATTTCTAGGTCCTTGATTTAAAGAAGTTGTACATATTTCTGGGGTCAGTGGGAGCCAAAATGGTTAACCAGGGAAACTTGTATGCATTTCACTGCTTGGATCACCCAAGGCCACAAGGAACAGGCCAGGGCTGCCAGCCAGCTGTGGTGGGGCAAGCGGCTGGGTGGCTTTCTTAGAGTTCCAGCAGGCTCAGCCTCATGACCAGTCCTGCAACATGTAAAAGCTGGTGGTGGCGCAAGACTCTGGCGGAGCCAGCTGCTATCTGGGGCAGCGGTCATGGTAGGTGCCACTTAGGTCATGGGGAGACTCTGGAAGGAGTCCACAAACTCTGAAATGGCTTTAAACACACTGGCCTTGGGGAAGAGTTTCTTTGTGGGGTGAAGCGATGAGATTTAATGCGGTACTCTATTCTGAACTTATAATTCCTTTCTAAATCAGTAATTTTGCACTTCCAGAAAACTGCCTGGCAGAGGCAGGGCGTCTGTCTACTCCTCTTTGAATGCCCCAGGCTCAGTCCCTCCATGGAGTTTAGGAGTTGAAACTGAACTACCAGGAGGGGATGTGTAGAATGGAGTCCCTGATTTCTGACTTGTGGGCTGTCCTTAAGTATCAGGGAAGGGTAGCTTGGTCTCCTGCTCACTGTGGGAACAATGTGTCCTTGAGTGCATATGTCCAAAGCACATATGTTTTGTTCTGTTGTTTTTTGCAGGGTAGGCATTGGACCAGGGCCTCAAACCTGCTAGGTGAGTGCTCTCCACTGAATCACATCCCCAGCCCTAAAGGGTCTCTTCAAAGGTCCCTGCTTGTTCCTGGAGGCCTCAGGAGCCTCTAGGTATGTTAAACAAAAGAGCTAGCCCATGCCGAGCTTGGTGGCCTGTGGCTATAATCTCAGCACTATTGGGAGGATGAGGCAGGAGAATCACAAATTCAATAGTGACTTGTTGAGACCCTGTCTCAAAAGAGAGAATAAAAAAGGGCTGGGGATGTAGCTCAGTGTGGAGGCCATGGGTTCAACCCCCAATACCACAAAAAAGTCACCCCCTTCTGGCGCATTTCCACAGGGGTTGGGTTAGTGCAGCAGGTGGAGGGGGGAGGATGATATAAATGTGGTACCCTGGCCTGTGATAAATCTCAGGTGACAGAAGCCCATGGAATGATGCCCAGCAGTGGGCAGGCACTAGGTTGGTAAGGTGCAGGTCTTCTGGTACCAGCCTTGCTGAAGCCACGCGCCTCATGGGCTCTCCTGGCTCCCACTGTGGGAGAAAGATGCCCCGGCCTCTGCTTGTCTTTGGTTCTGTGAACTCCTGGCTCAGCTCTGGCGGGGCGAGCATGGCGCTCCCTCCCGGGGTGCCGGGGGTACCCAGAGACTCCTGACTGAGAGAGGCAGCCCTCAGCCTAGCTGGGAATATGGTGCTGCCTATCCAGCAAGGGAAGATGGAGAGGTTGAAGCTCTCCACTGCAGATAAGCCACGAGCCAGTTCGCCTTTGGGTCTGGCTAGGCAAAGCAGGCCCCCGGTGGGTCTTCTGATTCAGGCAGGTTACTGTCTAAGCCTTCGAGCTGGCCTGTGGGTGTCTCTGGGCTGCTCCCGTGTGGTCTTGGTCATCACAATCCAGGTCAGTTGTGAAATCTGATGTCATTTTTCCTTCTTCCTTAAACCTCCAAAGTTCTTTTTTTTTTTTTTTTTTTGGTTTTCTGAGACAGGGTCTCGCTGTATATTCTAGGCTGGCCTTGAACTTTGTAGCCCAGGCTGGCCTTGAACTCTTGGTGATCCTCCTGCCTCAGCCTCCCAAATACTGGGATTACAGGTGTGTACCGCCATGCCCAGCAAATCTCCAAAGTTTTTACTGAAAATTGCTAGAAGGGAAGGATACTAGGATAATCTGTAAAAGCAAGGTAAGGTTTTGAAGTAACACATAAATTCTTGTAGTCAGTGTTCCTGGGGCCCGTTTTTAGACATGGGAAGCAAGAACCAGTTAGCATGCTTAGACCAGGGGCACCAGGTCTGTGTGTTCACTTAGTACTTTCTGGACCCTGCCCCCTTGTTCTCTAGCTTTCTAGACAAGGAAGAAGCCCTTTTCCACATGGCATTGCTAAATTGCCTGGGCTGGCCTTGAACTGGCAGCAATCATCCTGTCTCAGCCTTCCCAGTGCTGGGGATTAAAAGGGGCGTCTCTTCGCCGGGCTAACTTTTGATTACAACATCTTTCACTCCAGTAATATAAAAAATATACCCTCCAAAGACCCTGAGGTCTCTCTTGTGCTTTTCCTTCACTCAGTGTGGGGGGCATGCTGGTGTCTACTTCTGGTGCCTGGAAGGCCACTTCTCCCCTGCCCAGTTCTTGTCTAATTTAATCAGCAGTTAGGGAAAACCCTAACCGCTGGTGGAGCCTGAGGTCCAAGAGAAGATTGGCTGCCTCTTCAGTGGATGCCTCAGGGTTGGGCTCTACCTGGCCTGTGGCAGCCCAACATGCCTTCCCTGGGCGCTGTTTTCATCTTCTTCCAGTCTGGCCTCCGGGTGCAGTGCTCCCTGCCTCTCCCACTTCCTCCATGTTCCTAAGGGCTGCTGTTGTGCTTGAGGTTTGGCTGTTGACTTGGTTTGAGGTGCAAGTTTGAGAAAGAATGTGGATGTGTGTAGCTGCCTGTGTGGCCTCAGTGACTGGCACCCACAGGTGGTGGTTTGGCAAGTGCTTTTGGCTGGCAAAGCAAAGATGATTAACAAACCCTTGGCCTGGTGATAGTATAACTTAGGTCAGCTCCACCGGTATCAAGGTTATTTTTTTAAAATAAAATGAGTCTCAGCACATGTCAGGTGATTCCTCTACCACTGAACTACATCTCCAGCCCAATTCTTGTCCAAAACATTTCTTATTTATAAAAAGAATATATGCTCACTGAAGAAATTTTTTTGGGGGGGTGGACAGGGTCTCACTATGTAGTTTAGGCTGGCCTTGAACTCACTCTGTAGCCCAGGCTGGCTTCAACTCTCGGCAGTCCGCCTGCTTTAGCCTCCCAAGTGCTGGGATTACAGGCATGCGCCACCACACCTGGCTGAAGCAATCTTATAATATTAAAAAAATTGAAGAAAAATTACCTTCCCTCTAGCAGGTTGCAGGTCTACTGGCAACATTTTTTTCCCCTGCAGTACTGGGGATTGACCCAGAGCCTTCGCACTGAGCTATATTCCCACCCCTTTAAAATTAAAAAAAAATTTTGAGATAGGATCATAGCCTAAATTTTGCTCAGACCGGGTTTCAATTTGATCCTTCTGCCTTAGCAGAATGTTGGCATTACAGGCACGTGCCACTACACCTACCTATTGGCAACATTTTGTAAATCCCTTTCTGGGCTTTTTCCTTTTTGTTTTCTGGCAGATTTAGTGGTAGTTAAGCAGGGTTTCTCATACTGGCCCTGACAGCAGAGCCTGATGCTGAGTGGCTAGTTTTCCCCTTCGTGGGCATTTTCCTAGACCAGTTCCCATGGGAAGCTTTCACTGGTCTCTACTGCCAAGGCTGGGGAGTGATCACTTGAAGCACTGGACAGCAGCACCATGTACAGTGTCTCTCAGAGGTTGGAGACCGTAGAGGCTGTGAGCTGAATAATCCCCTTCTTGACCCCGTTACTTCCATTTCTCTGGCAGTTACACGACAGCCAATGCTGAGTCTGACTACGAGCGAGACTCTGACAAGGAGAGTGAGGATGGGGAAGATGAAGTGAGCTGTGAGACTGTGAAGATGGGGAGAAAGGACTCCCTGGACCTGGAGGTGGAGGCAACTTCAGACCCAGTGTCTGGTGCCGTGGAGGATGGCGGCTCCTCTGGTCCTGAGGGTGTGCTGCCCCTCCTGCGCCAGGCAGATGAACTACACCAAGGCAGCGACCAGAGCAAGCGGGAGGGCTTCCAGCTGCTGCTCAACAACAAGCTTGCGGTGAGGCTCTGTGTCCCCTTCCTCATCTCCTTGATCCTATGTGCTTACTGACTCGGAAGGGCAACCACGGAAGGGAAATGGGGGCGAGACGGCTGGTTTTGTATCTTCTGGGTTGCATCTTCTTCTGTGGAGGCCCAGTGTGGACCCCAGGGACAGCGCCCTGCCCACCTTGGCCTCCTCCCCCCGGGCAGGGGCACACACCTCCACCTCTCAGCAGGGGTGTAGAAAGGTCTGCTGGAAGGGTACTTTCCCTTCTTCTGTTTTCCTTGAGGCAGAACCTGCCCCTACTTGAAGTTCCTATCACGAGCGACAATTGTGTAGTCATTCAGCCACAATTCCCTTTGTAGGCTGACAGAATTTATGCCAGGTATAAATGCCAAGCACCTCCATCTCCTCATTGGCATTCTTTTCTTGGGCAATTTCTTTTTTCCCCCATGGGCCATCAAAATGGTGCCTTAGATTATCTTCTTAGAATTGACCTTCTCCCCTGGCAGTTTTAGGCCAGAATGCCTTTACCTTGGTTATGCAAGCTACCAACTAGGGATGGTGTTGTCAGTTAACTGCATGTAGGAAGTCGCAAGGCGGGAGGGCCATGCAGCGGCTGGCTTCGTGACAGTGACTGGCACACTGGCTGGGAAGCACAGACCTGTGGTGCCGGGGAAGGCCAGCGCTCCGTTCTCTGTGGCTTAGGAAGAGGGACCTCATTCTTTTCTGTTTGGTCTGCAGTATGGAAGCCGGCAGGACTTTCTTTGGCGGCTGGCCCGGGCCTACAGTGACATGTGGGAGCTCACTGAGGAGATGAACGAGAAGAAGTCATACGCATTCAATGGTAAGTACTGCCAGCCAGGCTCCTGGCAGGAAGGGGACTGACTACAGAGCTGCAGCTGGCCCACGTACCCGAGGCCCAGGGAACCACAGCCAGGATGCTGGCCTTTGGCAACAAAGTCTGGTTCCCAAGGACTCTTGTTCCACCTCTCGATGTAGCATGATTTGCTTATCTTCTCATCCTGGTGGCTGAGTGACTCAGGTGCACACAATTTTTAAGAAGCAGCTGAATCACATTAACATGATTCTTTGTTCTCACTCCCCAACCATAAAGCTGCCTCCTTAACTGGAGGAAGTTTTTCAGTTATGGAGCCTATGGGACAGGCATTCTGAGAATATAGTCAGTGGGGTACCCGTGAGTGGAGTGTACATGGGCAGCACCCGGAGAAGTTGTGTAGGAGACCATGCTAGTGTAGAAGTCCTTGGGATGCACTTAGCAAATCTGTGGCCTAAGTCTCTACCCCGGGGCAGCGTGCACCTGACCTGTCCTAGGCACGGGGCTTGGCCTTGTCTGGCCTGAGGTCAGAGAGCCCCCGGGCCGTTAGGCGACTGATGGAATTCCAGGTGAATGGGTCTAGTTGATTATCTAAATGTAACTTTCTCAAGTGGAATTGTCTTTCTCAGACTTAAAATGTCGTTTAGTCACTGATAATATGAATTTGACAACACCTCAAGGTAAATGTCCTTAATATTTATAGAATTGTTGGAGAAAGACACTAAGTTGAATGCTTATTAACATAGACCCACGAAGAATCCCTGTAAACTTCAACAAAAGGTGCTTAATTACATTGACAGTCCCCACCCTGCAACACATCTTAGGAACTTTTGTCACTATTAAGTTTTGGACTGGCAGGTCATATTTATCAGCTTAATTCACCTTTAGTACCTGTTTTATCCCCTGTAGCTTTTCCAGAACTACCTTTTCCAATTCAGTCTTGTAGTTCTCTGGTATTTTTTTGTTTCTAAAGAAGATATTATGAAGAAGACAAAACAGCAAGGCTTTTCACTCTTTTTCAGTGCTGCCTGGAATCCCTCTATTGACCACTTTCAAGTCATTTGTCTGTGCTCGCTCCGGCAGCACATATACTAAAATCAAGTCATTTGTCTGTGCCTCTGGGGTGACGGCGCTGGTTGTGGTGGCAGTGCACAGCTGTAATCCTCAGTAACTAGATCACATTTTTACCCAACAAAGCCGTTTTGCAGATCAGCAAGGCTTCCTGTAAAGCACAATCTTTAAGGCCATTAGATGGAATTTTGGTTCCTCAAGTCCTCATAATCATTATTTCTTATACTGAACATACTACATGATTCTGTATCACACCAATTTTTCTTAGAAAATGGAGCAGTCACTTTCTTCATAGCTCCCTTTCTCTTATCTTTTATATGGCACTTTAAAAATTTATCGTTTTTAAAATTGAACCTAAAACCTTTGCACCGGCTACATCCTCAGCACTTACTATTTTTTGAGACAGGGTCTTTGTTTGTTTGTTTTTGGTGTAGGGGATGGAACTCAGGGCCTTGTGTTTGCTAGGCAAGTGCTCTACCACTTGAGCTAAACTCCCCACCCAGGGGGGATTTCGAAGTTGCCCAGGCAGACTTTAACTTGCAATCCTCCTGTTTCAGTCTCCCAAAGTACTGAGATTACAGACATGTGCTACTATGGCTGACTTTGTTTAGTGTTGAGACAGAGTCTCACTGTGTAGTCCAGGCTGGCCTTGAACATGTGGCCATCCTCCTGCCTAGCCTCCCAAGTGCTGGGATTCCAGGTGTGTGCCACTGTGCCCAGCTACAAGGTGCTTGTTCTTGCCAACTATCATGATGCTGCTCAGAGAACCAAAAGGGCGAATTTTACTTTTTGTGGTGCTGGGGACTGAACCTAGGGGCTTACACACGCCTGGCAAGCACTTTACTGAGCTACATCCCAATGCTTTCTTATTTTGAGACAAGGTCTCACTAGGTTGTCCAGGCTGGCCTTGCACTTGAGATATCCTCCTATTTTAGGCTTATTTCTTAGTGCTAATAGGCAGCATGAACCCTGAAGGCAGAGTCTGTAGCCAGCCCTCGTTTGGTCAGGCTTTTGAGCTTAGCACCTTTGGACAAGTCTGTTGGAGGTCAGATGACTGTGGAGTGTCTTTGAAGGTCTTGTCTGAGATTATAGCCTTTAAGAACCATCCTTGCTAGGGATGATGGTGCACACCTGTGATCCCAGGTACCTGGAAGGCCGAGGCAGGAAGATTGCGAGTTTGAGGCCAGCCTAGGCAACTTGACATCTTGTCTCAAAAATGACAAAATAAGAAGGGCTGTTTTTTAAAAAAGGTGGGGAGGCAGTGCTGTAGATATAGTTTAGTGCTTCCTGGGTCAATCCCCACGACTGCAAAAACAAACAAATTTTTACTGGGTTATAAGTTTCTTTCATTCTACCTCTAGAAGCTGGATCACCAGGAGGCAAGTATTCTGTGGATCTCAGGTAATTTCTGATCCATACCAGTCTTTCTACCCTGGCAGGAACTGGTGTCTGATTCTTGCTATTATGTTTTTAGTGAGAAAGTACTTACATCTGGTGTGATGATTCATCCTGGTACAGTGTACTTCAGTTCACCAACGTTTTTATTTGCAAATAGTTTGGTTCACAAACAGAAGTGTTTGGCTAAATTTTGTTTTTGTTTGCAAACTCTGCATCAGGTGACAAACAGGACTGCAGCCATCTTTCCCAAAATCGTAGAAAAATTAAATTCATGAACCAAGGTACCATTGTAATTGGGAGGCTAAGGCAGGAGGATCCAGAGTTCAAGCTCAGACTGGGTCACATAGTTAAACCCTGTCTCAAAAAAATAAACGACAAAGCTGGCCATTGTGGTACATGCCTGTAATTCCAACACTCTAATAGGCTGAGGCAGGAGGATTGCAGGTCTGAGTCCAGGTTGGGCAATTTAGTGAGTTGGTGAGACTCTGTCTCAAAATTAAAAAAAAAAAAAAAACTCTAGAAGAGTTCAGGATGTGGCTCAGTGAGAAGGCCTGGGTTCTGTCAATCCCCAGTATCACCACCACCAATTAAAAAGTGCTTTGAAGTGGGCAGAGAGAAATACCTTAAAAAGGCAGTGTCTCTTATTAGTCAGCCTACACATTATGACCTCAACATATTACATTTGTTCCATTTTCTCCACACTCCTTTCCAAGCCCATTTTATTTATTTTTTATTTAATTTTTTTTTGTGGTGCTGGGGATCGAACTCAGGGCATTGCACTTGCTAGGCAAGCACTCTACCACTTGAGCTAAATCCTCAGCCCAAATGAATTACTCTTTTTTTTTTTTTTTTTTTTGGTGCCGGGGATTGAACTCAGGGCCCTATACTTGTGAGGCAAGCACTCTAACCACTGAGCTAAATCCTCAGCTCCAAGCCCATTTTAATTGTGTTGTTTTCTCTTGTGCACAGAACACAGTGGTCCCCATCCAGAGGTGTACAGGCTGTAGCCACCTTGATACTCTAGTGCAGTGATGGTAAACTAAACTTCTAGAGACGACTATCCCAACTGCAACCCAAGACCCACCTATTTAGCACAATGTGCCAACAGTGGAATTAAACCTGAATACTGAGGTTTTAGTTTAGAAAAAAATAACATCTTTTGTCTTAGAAGAAAAACACATGTGCCATAGGTTCACCACCACTGGGACCTGTCAGGAGTTTTCAAGTGTTCATATTTTCTTGTAAGTCTTAGTGTCTAGAGAACTTGGTAAGATAATAAAAACCACCTCTGGCCTGGTGTGGTGGCATATGCCTGAAATCCCAGCACTTGGGAGGCTGAGGCAGGAGGACTACATAGTGAGTTCAAGGCCAGCCTGAACTACATAGTGAGACCTTGTCTCAAAAAAAAAAAAAAAAAAAAAAAAAAAAAGAAAAGAAAAGAAAAAAGCCACCTCTGGCCCTTAGTCCATCTGGCTCTTATCAGGGTTCTGGAGTGAGCTGAGGGTGCAGCTCAGTTGTAGAGTATTTGCCTACATATGCAAGACTCTGGGTTTGGGGCCAGAGATTTAGCTCAGTGGTTAGAGTGCTGGCCTAGCAAGTGCAAAGCCCTGAGTTTGAACTCTGGCACCAAAAAAAAAAAAAAAAAAAAAAAGACTCTGGGTTTGATTCGCAACACCACTGTTGGCATCATGCCTCCTCAGGGGATTATGCTGGGGAGAGCTGCAATAAATGTTCATGGGTTTTCTTTGAGAATTTTATCAAAGCTTGAACCCCTCTCCCCAGTAAAATGCACATACAGCTAAAGTTTTTATACAACTTTAGAGTGATTCATGCAACTGAGTTGCTGTTGGGTCTCTAATGTTTGTAATGCCAGTTCATATTTGCTTTAGTCCCAATGTGAGGGTGGGATGGGGTGTAAAAAGAAAGCAGTTTGGGCTGCTGAGACGAGAGAAATGGATGGGCCAAGTGAAGCAGGAGCAGTCCCTGGGAAGTTGGATGCTGCTCTTCATCCTGTGCAAATTCACAAACTATCTCCAAATAAGTCCAAGTTGGGTAGGGATTGGTGAGAGCTAAAGCGACCATTTTCTGGAGCCCTCTCTGGAAGTGTTCATGGGAGTGCATGTTAATTCTGCATTTACCTTTGTGTTTCAGGAAAAGAAGAAGCAGAGGCTGCTCTGGAGAAGGGGGATGAGAGTGCTGAATGTCACCAGTGGTAATAACACCCTGCAGGGTTCTGGGAGGAGCCAGTAATGGCCAAAGCTGAGGCTTCTTTTCTCTGCCTTGATCAGAGCCATTTGCCAGAGGTGCCAGGATGGGGAGCTCTAGTTTGTGTGCCTTACCCTTCCCTTGTCAAGGACCAGAAGTTTTTGATGATGTTTTGGAGGCAAGATAGGGAAGTACAAGCTTTTTTCTGCTGGTGCTAAGAGAAATGAGTATCTTTGTAAGAATCATCCTAACTTGCTGGGCCTGGTAGTGTATGTCTGTAATCCCAGCACTTGGGAGTTCAAGGCCAGCCTGGGCTACATAGCAAGACCCTGCCTCAAAAAAAAAAGTCATTTTAGCAGTAAGACTTGTGGATGCTTGGTTCCTTGGGGAGGCTGGGACGACTCACAGCTGCCCTGTCCTGCACAAGCTTTTCTTTCCCCAAGCTCTTATCCCTGGCTGGTGGTGAACCTTGGCTTCTTTGCTTGGTTTGCATGAGAAAAACCGGATGTGAGCTCATTTCCAGGAAGTTCAGTGGTCAGTTTATTAGCTTACTGGGCTGGAGATAGAGCCCAGTGGTACAGCACTTGCCTATGAAGCCCGTTTCCATCCCGCAGCACCACAAAAATATCAAAACCACGATTGGCCTTTTAATGGTCTCTTGTGCCAACGTGCATGGGTCGGGCCAACGCATGTCCTGGGTCCTAATTCCAACATCAGTTTTAGTGAAAATTCCTCACTTGTTCTGCCCTCAGACTAAGCTAAGTGAGAGGCTGCTTCCTCATCTGTTGTTGGAAGGTATCTTCTCAGAGGTCAGGTAACTGTTTTCTAGGGTGTCACTGCTTCCGTGGGATCCCAAGGAAGAAATCTGGTCCATTCTTACTTAGGTCTCCCTGAGGAACACCTGTCTGGATTCAACATGGAAATGAGCCTCTGAAGTGCCAGATAGGATCACCCCTAGATATTTCGGCAAACAGATGAAAAAGCAACATGGGTTTGCCTGGTTAGACACTCATCAATATATCAGCTTTTTCTAGGAACGATGCTGGGGGGATGAGGCAGTAAGGCTTTGGGCTGTTTGTTTTGTACTTCCTGGTGTTTGCACCCAAGGTCTTAAACTTGAACATGAGCGGCAAAGTGCTCTATCACTGAGTACACCCCCAGGTCCCATAAGACCTTATGGAAGATAAGAATATAGGAAGGTGGCTCACTGGTTCCCCTGGAAGACAGGATGTAGAGGGAAGGGCTAAAATAGGTCCTTCTTCATCTTCTGTAGGTTCCCAAGTTAACATGAGAAGTTCCCATCCCAATTTAGTCATGCTGACATTATGATTTCCCTAAGTCCCAGTGATATACCTGCACTTTCAAGGCTTTTAGGGTCTTCTTATAAGACAAAAACAGTGTGCTCAGTCACTTTCAGTTTGATGCTAATTATTAGGGTACTCTAAGTACTGCCCCAAACCCCGGCACTGAACCCACAGCTTCACTCATGCCAGGTAACCACTAGCTATACCTCCAGCCCAGTTTTTCAAGTTTTTGTGACACATATGGCTGCATCCTATCAGGAAGGGGACATTTGGAGATTGACTAAAACCTTAACTAAATATTCTTAAATGTAATGGAGAGTTTTACTGTATGTGTGGGGAGCAGGATTTTTATACCTAGAATACTTTGGAGTTTGAAGCCTACATTGTGTTTGCTAACATACTAAACAGGACTGCAAATCTGTGAGGGATTATATACAGATAAAAAATATTTTCAGCTCTACTTGAGGGTAGAAGGGAAGTGGGCATTGCAGCTGGACAGTGGGTGGGGCACTTACTCCTGTCACAGTACCCAGTCCTTGCCCCTGAGCTTGCTGCTGCTTCCCCTTTAGGTATGCAGTGCTTTGTGGTCAGCTGGCTGAGCATGAGAGCATCCAGAAACGCATCCAGAGTGGCTTTAGCTTCAAGGTGAGAACCAGCTTCTTCTCCTTCCCTTGCGCTTGTCTAGTCCAGATCCCCTGCTCTTCCATCAGCAACTCTGATTTGGTCTGATTTGGTTTATATTTTCCCCTCAGGAGCATGTGGACAAGGCCATTGCTCTCCAGCCAGAAAACCCTAGGGCTCACTTTCTCCTTGGCAGGTGGTGCTACCAGGTGAGCTGCATTCCAGGGCCGGACATGATGGTCCTAAGTGTCCTGTAACCCTGACCTCCAGCAGGGTCCTCGGCTTCCTCAGCATAGTCTGGCTCAGGTCCCATTTCCTCTGAATGTTTCTCTTATTAGTGGTTGACCCTGTTTGTTTTCACTACAGAATACTCAGTATTCTGCAAGATACTTCTTTTTTAAAACCTTTTCACATCCTGATCTTCTGGTGGCAGGTCTCACACCTTGGCTGGCTAGAAAAAAAAACGGCTGCAGCTTTGTTTGAAAGCCCTCCCAGTGCCACTGTGGAGGATGCTCTCCAGAGCTTCCTAAAGGTATCAGGGAAGGGAAGGGAAGGCAAGGCAACAGCAGAAATGCTAAGGTAACCTTGTTTCTCATTATTGGAACTCCTAATGGGAGGGGATTCCAATATGGAGCAATTTTGTGTGTGTTCTGTGGGAAAAATCCAAACCTCTGTGAGAATTCACACCAATATAGGTTTCTGGACCCAGTGAATCTGTCTCTTGGTTGGGGACTGGCAATCACTCATATACTTTCTTTTTTTGGTAATGGGGATTGAATTCAGGGTATTGTGCTTGCTAGGCAAGCACTCTAAGCACTGAGGTAAATCCCCAGTCCTGGAAATCACTCATAAACATTAGCGTGACCTGAATTTGGGAGTCTCTTAATGAAATGCCTTCCTCCCTTCTCCAGGCTGAAGAACTACAGCCAGGGTTTTCCAAAGCAGGAAGGGTGTACATTTCTAAGGTAAACTTGCCAATTTCAGCATAGACTTTGACAGTATTTATGGGACTGGGGGGACGGGGGAGTGTGCTGGGAATTAAACTCAGTACACACTGGGCAGGTAGTCCAGCAATGATGGACAGCCCCTATTTCTGGGAATTACTGTTCTTGTTGATGGCGGTAGGGATCAAATTCAGTGCCTCTTATGTGCTAGGCAACACTGTACCATTGCTGTCCATCCCTAGCATTCTGGGAACTCTGAAACGGAACACACTTGTGTCCTTCTAGTCTCCTGGGTTATTTCTCCCAGGTTTTCATTGCTGTCTCTTCTCAGTGCTACAGAGAACTAGGGAAAAAATCTGAAGCTAGAAGGTGGATGAAATTGGCCCTGGAGCTGCCAGATGTCACTAATGAGGTAACTTTTTAAGAGCTTTTAAAATACTGGGCTCTACCACTGAGTCATCATGTGACCTTTTCAACAAAGCACATTTTCCTCTGAAGTCTTCTTTCCCTGGGAAAAAGCTCACCCTTGCACGTGGGATCTCTTTCTATAGATCTTTTACTCGGAGGAGACAGTTCATAAGCTCCAGGCTTATGAACCTGGGAAAGTAAGAGAAAAACTGCAGATAGCAGATCTCATGGGAGGAAGCCAAGGGGACCAGTGATTTGGAAAAAGTTGAGCTAAGCTTTTGAGTACTAGATTTGTTTTCTTTTTCTTCCTAGGATTCAGCTTTCCAGAAGGACCTGGAAGAACTAGAAGTAGTTTTAGGGGAATAATCACATTTCAATGGCCTTCAAGATTTGAAGGATACAATTACTCAATTCCTTAGACCCTGCTTTGATCAAGAAACCAAGCAAGAAGGGGTTAGGGGTCCCCTGACTACTCATTACCATTCCTCAACATCTTGTCTATTATCCATCAGTTAATTTATTCTAATCGGTTACCTAATCTAAAACTGGGGAAGTACTTGTAGCTGGGGCTTCTGTTCTGCCCCTTAAGGAAGTTACTGGAAAATCAAGACTTAGTCTGATACTTGCCTTAGGATTATGTATGGGTGGAATCTTGAAGGCTGCTGAGAGGATAAGGTAGTTGGACTGCCCTCCAGCTGCTGGTGAGGAGGATCAATTTCAAAGAGCCACAGGAACAAAGCACAAAACCTGACATTCTTTTTCAGTGGTTTATATTTGACATTATTTCTAGTCCTAAAACCACACCTTATCTACCAAGACAAAGGAGTCATCAGAGGAGCCCATTTATCACCTGTTGTGGATTCTACCTGTATTCCTGGGCTGAATGAGGGGCTGGACCACTTGACTCCCAGATTCTGGAAGCTTTTGGAATGAGAGTAGTGGCATAGAGTTTATGATACTGTGAAACGATGATCTGAAAAGTTGTCTGGAATATATTTTGGTATAAGATTGAAATAAAATGAATTTGATTAAAAATGTTATCCTTTTTGTTTTATTTACCAACTCTCTTCTTGACAGTTCTGTAATTATTTCCTCCTATAGAGGAAATTGAAGGTAGTAGGAAAACAGTTTCTCCAAATACTGTGTTAGAATAGAATAAGCTTTTTGGTTAAATGCTCTTTTCAGTGAAAAATTTAGTTGCATGTAAAATTTAGGCAGAGAGCTTAATGCCTGTTACAACTAAAGTGCTCCTGTCTCTCAGTTCATTTTTAGCCCTAATAACACAATGCCTAAGTCCACCTAAAGAAAGATTAAGGAGAGTATCTAGATCAAAGTCACTTAAATAGACTTGAGATGCCCTTCCATAAGAACCAATCTTTTGGGCTGGGAATTTAGCTCAGTGGTTAGAGTGCCCTGAGTTCAATCCCCAGCACCAAAAAAAAAAAAGAACCAATCTTTCACTCTAGAATCTGTCATGTGGTTTTATTGTAGCAACTGAGTTTATTTTGTACAAACCAAAAGATCTGAGATATAGTTAATTCTTAGAGTAAAATAATTTTTGTTACCCAAAGCCTAGTTTCTGGATGGGTGATGAATACATTGGGTAAGATCTAGATTAGAAATCCTAACTAATGAAGATGCCTCAGTCTCTGTGAGTAACTGGGACTAAGGCGTGCACCCAGCATACCTTCGCAGTTCTCTTACAGCCAGGGAACAGAACTGCTCTTAAAGCTGCATTAAGTTGATTTGTCTCTTGTCTCCCTACATTGGGGGGATCAACGTATGCAGCAGCAGACATTCAGTGCCCCTCCCAATACTAGCTGAGAGGCCCTCTGAAATTGAAAGAGCTGGTTAAAACCCATCCCAGGCAGAAGTCTAAAGGGGAGGAAGAGAAGTTTCAAACTTCTAAAGTAGAATGATAATGGAAAAATGGCGGACTTCAAAATAAGACTTTCAGAATAAAGACAAAGGCCACAGGTCGGGGCAGCAGCATGTGCCTATAATCCCAACAATCTGGAGGCTAAGGCAGGAGGCTCCCTTGAATCTGGCAGTCCCAGACCGGTCTAGGTAACATAGAGACCCCACGTCAAAAAAGACAAAGGCCACAGGAAATCTATGATAGTCATGTAATATGTTCCATGAGAATGAAAGATATAATCTCAATCATCTGTCAGTAGGTCTTTCCAGTTTTCGAATTTTTTTTTGGGCAGGGGGAAGGACACAGTATTGTTATGTAGTTCAGGCTAGCCTTGAACTCACTATGTAGCCCAGGCTGGCCTCGAACTCCTGGCAGTCCTCCTGCCTCAGCCTCCCACGTGCTGGGATTACAGGCATGTGCCACCAGGCCTGATGAGTTTTTAAATCTCAAAGCAATAGAAGACTGATAACCACTACCCGGTGCTAAAAAGATCCTGAAGGATTCAGCTTGCAGTAGAATAACTCCTACAAAGAGTACATTGGCTACAAATATACTTTATTAGCAGCCTCACACCAAATCTGCTTATCCCCTGAAATGCTTCAGATCCCAGAATTATATGTAGTTTTAGCACTATGAAAAAGACCAAGCAAGCAGATGATGAAGGGATGATGGCCCTGTAGGCCTTGTGCAAGATTCCTCAACCAAAAACAAGTTTTTACACAAGAGAGTTCAGGCATACTTTAAAACTTGCTTCTGATTGGCAGAGGAGTTTTACTGATAGAGAAGAACCTGTGAAAAGACCCAGTCCCTATTCCCTTGACCACACATCTTAGGCATTTTAGTTTATCATTATTCAGAAGTGAAGGAGGAGTGAGGTCTCCTCAGCTTTAGTTCTCTTCAAGACCTAAGACTGTCCAACAGACCTAAGATTGACCGACCCAGTCAGTCAGTCTCAAAGCACTATGTCAAAGATATTTCGTACTTCTTCAAACACCAAAGAAATCCCAGAGATTAACATGCCCCAGAAGGAATAAACACTTCAGATCAGTTTGTGAGTACTGACCTGCCTCCTGTTTACACCATCAGAAAAACTGATACAATAGCTGTTGTCCCAGAAGCCCTGTTCTGCAGTCACAAAAGGAAGAGGCCTGTGAGGAACTCCAGGGAGCAGTCCTCTCCATTTGGCTGCAGCACTTAAAGTTTATCACAAGGAAAAAAACAATGATTCAGTCTTTGGCGTCTCCCACTCCATCCGTATTGATGGCAAACATAGCTTCAGCTTCAGGAAGACAGGGAGAGTCATAGATTTTGCAGATTCTGGTTTCCCCTCTTCCTTTTCTCAGGTACAGTCTGATCCAAAGACACAGACCAAAACATCGAGTTATAATTCATTTTATTTCTGACTGATAGCTGGCTTTTTAAAATCACTTAAGAGTATTTATCAGTTTATGTATTTCCTAGATAGGACTTCAGGGATCTTAGTGTATTTAATGCACTTCAAACCTGGAGGTATCCATTTGTGCCCTGGGCTCACACGGGAAAGCTCATATTGAAATGAACAATTTTTTTTACAACCAAGGAGAAGCATATAAATTATGCATATTCATTCTTCCACAAGGCAGGGTGTTTAATTCCTTTATGAACTAAAAGCAAACACTTCTGTCAACCAGAGCAGGACAATTAGATTTAGCTAGAGTTCCTAAGTGTTAATTATACAACAGCAGCTTAAAGGGCTTAAATGGAAAATTTATCTTCATTTTTGTATTCTAGTTAATATTACACTGACTCCAAGAAGCAGCATCCATGCCATCTCCTTACCTGGTTGTTGATGCATGGGCGATGATGTTTCCTCCAATAGGTTTTTTAGGATCTGCAGCAAACATGGCTGCTCCATCCACTTGGGCAACCACTTGGTTGGTGATTACCACTGCAACACCAAACTGATGGGGAAAGGACATCGGTTTTGTGGCCACAGACATTCCCAGAAATTTAATGCTACCGCCACTTCCCCGGACAAAGCAATGTTTCTCTTTTCTAAATTATTAACTTGATGCTATTAAGCACTAACCTCTGGCCTCTCAGCAAGGAAGGCTCCTTGAATTTGTGGCCACCAAGAGTAGGCTCTCTGTCCTTCTCTGCAGCTTACCTCATCAGCCAGTCGTAGAAGCATCCGCAGGAACCTGGCCAAGTGCATCTGCCTGGCTGAGAGCTCTCCTCGACCCGAATAGTCTGTTCTGTAGAGGGCGGTGGCACTGTCTACAATAAGCAGTGCATACCTATAGGGAACAATGCTCTGAAGCCTATTTCTAGCCTGTGTCAGATTCTATTCCCTTCCTTACCACCAAAAGTCTCATGTTCAGTTTCACTTGTACAGAATATAGCTGTTTTATTAAAATATTTGTGCAGCATTCACATTTGACTCACTGGTAGTAACTTTTTTTTTTTTTTTTTTGGTGCTGGGGATCGAACTCAGGGCCTTGTGCTTGCAAGGCAAACACTAACCACTGAGCTAAATCCCCAGCCTGCTAGTAATATCTTTGCTTGTTTTGTTTTCTTTCTGGTGGGGACGGGGATTGAACCCAGGGCTTTATGCACACTCAGAAATGCTCTACCATTGATCTATACTCCTAGCTTTGGCTTCATTTTTTTTTCCAGTAACTTTTGTTTGTCTTTTAAAGAGAGGTTCTCACTATGTAGTTTTTGGGCTGGCCTCAAACTCATGGCAATCTTCCTATCTCAGCTTCCTGAGTGCTGGCATTATAGCTGTGCACCACCATGCTGGCAGCTTCACTTTTCACTAGTGATTTGACCTAAACCACAAAACAGGAACTAAAAAAAAAAAAATGGGGGGGCTGGGGATTTATCTCAGTGATTAGAGTGCTTGCCTTGCAAGCACAAGGCCCTGAGTTCGATCCCTGGCACCACAAAAAAAAGGGGGGGGGGGGCGCGTCGGTTTTGAGACAGGGTCTTGCCACGCAATCCAGGCCGGCCTTGAACTCAGGGCGATCTTCCTGCCTCAGCCTCCTGAGTGCTGGGATCACAGGCGTGGGCCACCATGCCTGGCTCTAGGAACTAAAATTTAACTCTGTTTCTAAGCTATTCAGGAGAAGTACTCTTGGAACATATTTAATGCCTTCTACTGTACATACCTGGACTCAACCATCATGGCTGATGCTTGATAAAGGAGCTGGGTCTGGTGGTCTGTGTTGAACCCTCGAGCATATGCAACATTATCCAAAACATCACTGCCAGAGAGACCGTACCTAAAAGAACATTTTTAGGCTGTACACAAAACTCCAGTAAATGAGAACTACATCTCTAACACTTAAAATTACCTAGATGGGTAAGAAATGGTGTTGACAGAAATGGGTTCTTTTAAGGCCCAAGAATATAATTCCCTATTACTAAATTCAGGCAAACTATTGATACTAAAAAGAACTTACAAAAACTGCTGATAATTCTATAGCTAGCAATTGTGGCCATGGTTCTCACACTGCAGCAAGCACTGGGGGTTACCTAGAAAAGTGGATTATATCCCCAGGGTCTCTGGTTATTTCTGATTCAACTTGTTGCAGTTCTAGTACATTCCCAGGTGAGGCTAATGCTGTGGTTTGGAGCTACAGTAACCTGAATGTGAGTTAATATTTGTCAATGGTTCATGGCAAAAATTAATGAGTGAGAACTGTTCTGCTGTGAATGGAAACTGTATTAGCTTACAGAGGCCTAATTATCAGAACTATGCATTAAAATGCAAAATAGAGATATTCAACTATAGAATTTTTCTTGCCAGGTGAGGTGGCACAGGCCTATGAAATCTCAGCTACTTGCAAGGCTGAGGCAAAGAGAATCAAGGCCACCCTGGGCAACTTAGCAAGAGACCTTACCTCAGTAAGTTCTGGGGACGTAGCACAGTGGCAGAATGCACGTCTATTATGTATGAAGGCCTTCGATTCAATCTCTAGTAGTGTGTGTGCATGTGGGGTGGTGGTGGGGGAGTCTTGATAGGCAGATGTGTTTAAAATGAATTAATAAAAGATGGGCACAATGGCACACACCTGTAATGTCAGCACTGAAGCTGAGGCAGGAAGATTTCAAACTGGAATCCAGACCGGGCAACTTAGTAAGATCTGCCTCAAAATAAAAGCAGGCTAGGGATGTGGCCAGTGCAAAAGCCCTGAGGAGTTCAATCTCTAGCACAGCAAAATCATACAGTGTATGATCCTCTGTGTTTAGCTGCTGTAATTTGGCACATCTGAGGTTCATCTATGGCCTAACATATATGAATGCTTAGTTCTTTTTATTGCTGCGGAGTAGTTCGTTGCATGGATAAAACAATTTTGTTTATTCATTTACCAGCTGATAAAAGATATTTGGGCTGTTCCCTGACTTTGGCTACTATGATTATACTACAAATATTCACATACAAGTCTCTGTATGAAATATTTTTATTTCTCTTGGGTATATAACTAGAGTGAAACTACTGAGTTATATGCTAAGTTTTTACCTTTTTTGCAGTGCAACTACTGTACCACTGAGCTACATTCTCAATCGTATGTTTAACTTTTAAATAAACTGGCAAACTATTTTCTAAATGACCATTTTATACTCTTCCCAGCAAAGATCGAAGGTTCTAGTTTATCTATATTCTCCCCACCATTTGTTACTGTCTTTTTACTTTGTACTTTTTTGGGGGAGTGCTAGGGATCAAACTCAGGGCTTTGTACTTGCTAGGCAAGTGCTCTACCACTGTGCTAAATCCCCAGCCCCACTGTCTTTTTATTATAGCTATCACAGTGGGTGTGGAGTAGTAGCTTTGTGATTTCTCCGATGCTTAATGATGTTGAGTATCTGGTCCATTTGTATATATCAGCCATCTGTACATCCTCTTTAGAGAACTATCTATTCAAATTCTTTGCTAATTTTTAAATTGTGTTAACTTTTTGTTGTTGGGCTGTAAGAGTTCTTTATATATGCTCAATACTGGACTGTTACCAGATATATGATTTGCAAATTTGTTCTTACATTCTTTGGGTTTTCTTTCTTTCTTAGGGAAGGGGGACTGAGTTACATCCCTAGACCTTTAAAAAAATATATATTTATTTTAGTGGTATTAGGGACCGAACACATTCTTCAGTCAAAACCTTGGCAATCAATAGAGTGGCAAGCACAGCCATACTCTCTCATCTAATTTAGTAACTTACCTCTCAGCCACTGCTAGCAGACGTTCTGGCCTAAAGGTACCTTCGGTATCGATGTACATGGCCTTTCCTTCACCTCCACCTCGATCAATGGGAAGCTAGAGAGAAAAAGGGAACAATTGAAATGATCATATTTCTTATAGAGGTGATCAATTTCCCCATGTTGGGTCTATAATTCCTCTCATTCCCAAGAAAGGAAAAACACACTGAAATGACAATCAAAGGCAAGGAAGGATTTCCTTTTGACAGAAATGCAGCTAGTAGTAGACATGAAGATCATGGTGTCTCATAGCTCCTGAAGGCAGAGCCTTGTCAGACTGTACTGCTTAGAAATACAGTTCAAATGTTAATCAGTGAGAGTTCTTGATCCAATACCCAATTAATTCCAAGTCCAGACCAAACTTCACTTTGAGCAGAATTCATTCCTGAGGGTTCTAATGGGGCCTGTCAATGCCACAGATGCATCCTTAGCAAGTATAAGAATGAACAAGAAAGAAAAGGGTTTGCTCCAATCCATAGACAGATGTTAAAAATGAACAAAAGAAAAAAATAATATTTTTAAGAAAAAAAGGAAAAATTTTAAGCAGGCAAGGTGAATAGCATACATGAGGCCTGAGTTTAATTTCTAATACCAAAAAGAAAAACAAGGCTGGGGATTTAGCTCAGCGGTTAGAGTGCTTGCCTTACAAGCACAAGGCCCTGAGTTCAAACTCCAGCACCAAAAAAAAAAAAAAAAAAAAAAAAAAAAAAAAAAAAAAAAAAAAAAAAAAAAAAAAAAAAAAAAAAAAAAAAAAAAAAAAAAAAAGAAACCCAAAAAGAAAAATAAAATGAGGAACAAAAGAAGGCAAGAAAAGAAAGGAATGAATGTGGAATATTATGAAAACTCTCCTGATCTGCCCAAAGAAACCTGTTTCAGGCTACACATTTCACATCATACACCTTTGAATTCTTCTACAGATTTTAAATGAACAATGCTAAAGAACAGTTTCCACCCATGCAATCACTTTGGAGGCACAATTCATCCTTAAAATTTACCCTTAAAATTCTATAAAATCTCTTAAAATATTTTACAGTAAAAGGCTTGTAGGACCAAATTTTCTAGCCTTTATTTCCCCCTATGGAGGACTGAACCCAGGGCCTTGGCACCAACCTTCATCCTTGACCCTTTTTAAATTTTTGAGACAAGGTCTTGCTAAGTCACTATGTTGCCCAGGATGAGCTTGAATTTGTGATCCTCCTGCCTCAGCCTCCCAGGATTACAGTCGTGTGACACTATGCCTGGCTTTCTTTTCTCATCTTTGAGAAAAACAATTTTTTTGCCCCTACAATTACAGAGAACTATGTTTGAATTAAGGATTCAAATACACCATATTTTCCCCAAAATAAAACCTAACTGGAAAATAAGCCCTAAAAAAAAAAAAAGAAAAAGAAAAAGAAAAAAAAGAGAAAATAAGCCCTACCCCCAAAATAAGCCCCAGTTAAGATCATCAGCCAGATGGACACATTTAGTTTGTTCATTGCAACACGAGACAGATATATTGAATTATAAAATAGCATATAAATATAAATATTATTGACATTAATATTTAAAGTAATAGAAATTATAATTAAGTTTTTGTAAATACCCAAGTGGCTGCCTCTGGATGAGAGACAAATGCCTACATAAACAAGTGAACTTGAGACTTATTGCTGAATGACCAATCAGGGTACAGACACAAAACACACAAATAATGTGTGCACTTGATAATGAATGGACGTGGTTGTGTCCAAAATGAATCATTAATTCAATACACCTTGTTGTAAGGGATACACTTAAAGTCATGTGAAATAAATGTTTTCTGAATTTCGGTGCTAGCAATTTTTCACTGCATTTGTGTGGAACATCATTCTTAACTGTCATCATTTTTGTTGCCTCTCCTGTCTTGTAAGTCTTCAATTAACACTTGTTTTCATGGAAACTCTACGAAACATGGCCTGCAAGAGGGCGTGACTTGGGCTCAGAATTCATGGGATAAAATCCCTGACAGCTGTGTTGCCAGTGTACTAGGAGCAGGCTACAAGGACAGGACGTGCTCATTTAAGGGCAGCTCTATTGCTGGACATGAGAGACTGGGGTCAATGGTTCTACAGGAAATGGGGTTGCAAGAAATTCAGGCCAGAATTTGGGTTTGGAAAATTATGACAATGTATAAATATAGATATTTATACATGAATAAATGGATAAATTAGACTGCTGTACATGAAAAAACAAAACACTTCCTGAAAATAAGTCCTATGGCACATTTTGGAACAAAAATTAATGTAAGACCTAGTCTTACCTTTAGGGGAAACATGGTAGAAATAGAATAAAAACTGAAAATCTTCTTCACCCCTCATCTCCCAAGGAGATGTTTCATGCACTTTTATAAACACTTACACACAAGACTCTGCCACTTACATGGTATGATCAAAAAATACATTAATGTTGAAATTCATAAAGTTATTACACTAAAAGATAGTTTTGCTTGGTATGGTGGTGCAGCACACCTGTAATCCCAGCACTCAGGAGGATGAGGCAGGAGGACTGCTGTGAGTTCAAAGTTAGCCTGGGCTACACAGTGAGTTCAAGGCCAGTCTGAAATACACAGCAAGACCCTGTTTCAAAAAACCAAAAAACATAGTTTCAGTTATCCCCCTAAAACACACCCTCTTGTTTTGCACACCCTTATCCCATTGTTCTTGCCACTTTTCTTTTTTTGTTTTGCTTCTTGAGACAGGGTCTTGCTATTGTAGTTCAGGCTGGCTGTGATCTCACAACGATCTTTCTGCCTCGGCCTCCTGGTTGTTCTTGCCACACTGTGATGCAGTTCTGAAGTCCTGCCTTGTGAGTATCTTTAGTCGGGCTGATGTGGCTGCTTAGACATCCTGAATCATTTCAAAACACTTACCTTCACAATCATTTTGACTTTAAGGAAGAACCAGACATTGCATGGTGTCAGAGCTAGAGAATAAGGTGGATGAGGGCACACTGTAATGTTTTTATGAGCCTGCCTTTCTGTTGGATGGCACTTTGAAGTAGTACTTACTATATTTTTAATCATGGTTCATAAAGACACGAAGGACTTCCAGAACAGTTTTAGAAAGCAGCAAGAATGATGGGAAATGTGTGTTTTGAAATGAAGGAATTAATGGCAATGTGTCTTCCACTGTAATAAAAATTTTGAAATTTAAACATTCATCATACATTTTGATCACACTTCATTCTACATGACCCCAAGAATATCACCAGCTTCCTCTTTTTTTTTTGAGACAGGGTCTTGCTATGCATTCAGGCTGGGCTTGAACTCACTACTTAACCCAGGCTGGCCCCAAACTTGTGGCAATCCTCCTGCCTCAGCCTCCTAAGTGTTGGCATTACAGGTGTGCACCACCATACCCAGCATAGGTTTCCTTTTTTGCAGAATGTAGATAAAACCGGTAAGGATTTTTAAAAAAGATTAAATAATGTAAATCATTTAAATGGTAATACAGAAAGTATGCTTCAAAACTATGATTTATCTACCATTTAGGGCAATGATTTTACTGAATACTCATTTATGGAAGGCTATTATATTTTGCAGTAATGGGACTGAACTCAGAGCCTTCGTACTCAGCTATATCCACAGGCTGTCTAATTCTTTACTTGAAGACAAGGTCTCACTAATTTACTAAACTGCCCATGTGCCACCATACCTGGATGCTTTGTTACTTTAGAAAGAGAAAAATTGCATTATCATTTAGCAGTCAACACATAAAAATCCTTTGTATCATGGGAACGCATAGAAGGAGCATGCACACAACAAAAGGGAGTCTTGAGCTGGGTATGGTGGCACATGCCTATAATCCCAGCACTCTAGAAGACTGATGCAGTGAGACCCTGAATCAGAAAGGGGAGATGGTGAGGAGAAGGGGAGTTTTAACAGATAAGGGATTTGGAGCCACTGGCCAACAGAAAAGAAAGCAGAAGCTGCCTCAGATTTTTGGAGAAAAGGAAATCTGGATATTCTGGGAACTAAGTCTCTAGGAGTTTGAAGGAGGCTCTCCTTCTCTCAGCTTCTGGTACCATTAGTGCTATCATGATCAGAGAATTCTTTTTTTGGTATGGTGGGGTTACTTGGGTTTGAACCCACAGCCTTTTTGTTTTGAGACAGCATTTTGCTATGTAGTTCAGGCTGGTCTCAAACTTGAGGTAATCCTCCTGCTTCAGCCTCCTGAATGCTGGGATGATAGGTATCTGCCACTATGCACAGCTTTAGCTCTCTCCGCCCTTTTTTCGTGCTGGGGATCAAACACCAGGCCTTGTACTTGGTAGGCAAGTGCTCTACCACTGAGCTAATCCCCAACCCTAGCCCCTTTTAAAACTGTATATTGTGAGACAGAGTCTCACTGAGTTGCCCAGGCTCACCTCAAACTTGGAATCCTCCTGTCTTAGCCTCCTATACTTCTGGGATTACAGGAGTACTCCATCATGTCGAGCATCACAAAGTTGTCACAACACGAGGAAAACATTTTTAGCTTTATTTTTTTGGGGGTGCCAGGGATCAAACTCAGGGCCTTGTGCTTGCTAGGCAAGCGCTCTATCACTTGAGCTAAATCCCTAGCCCCAACATTTTTATTTTAAAAGGCCACACGTTTAATGACCCATGTCAGGGTAATTTTTTATTTCCCTGGTGCTAGGGATTGAACCTAGAGCCTCACACAAGCTAGAAGGACTCTACCACTAAACTAATTCCATAGGGTGATATTTTACTTATTTTGCAGTACTGATGATTCAACCCAGAGACTTCCCACTGAGCTACCACATCAGTCCTTTTACAAAGTATTTTTATTTTGAGACGGGGTCTCGCTAAGTTGTTAAGTTGCCTAC
>PVJO010003633.1:0-120321 GCA_004026905.1 Hystrix cristata | reverse complement strand
GTACTCAGTGGCAGAGCTTGTGCTTAGCACGTGCAGGGACCTGGGTTCAATCCCCAACACCAAAAACAAAACAAAAATCTCAGCTGTTAACGCCCAATACTAACAACAGCCACCTGAGCTTGCAATTAGAGAGCACGTGCTATGTACCAAGTATTATTGTAAATGCTTTGCATATATTACCTCATTTAATTCTCAAAAGTCCTAGGAGGCTGGCACTAATATTAAATTAGCCTTATTTTAAAAGAAGGAAGCTAAGGCCCAAAGAGGTTAAGTACTTGTCTGAAGTGGCCTTGTAAGCAACAAAGCTGGGCATTGAACCCAGGCAGCCTGAATCGAGAGGCCCAATTGTCTTGCTCTCCTAACTCCCACCTTCCAGTCCCAGGGAAACAGAGAGCAATATGGCATCCTGGGACTTCCCAGCCCTGGTTCCTAATCTCCATGCCTCAGTTTTCTTGAAGGTTTTTGAATAATTTTCAAAGTTTCCAAAAGACTCAATGGAAACATATAAACATGCAATTAGACATGAAATTTTTAGGTTGGAATTCACTATTGCCAACACGTTAGCTCCGGTTTTGTGGAAACTCTGATCGGCAGTTATACATACAAAAATATTGCACTTTTTGTTTGTTTTTGAAAGGGTTGCTGGGGATTGAATTCAGGGCCTTGTGCCTGGTAGGCAAGCACTCTACCACTGAGCTGAATCCCCAACCCCTACATTGTTTTTTAAGTGGAAGATGAATCATTACTCAATAAACACAGTTTAGTGGAGTAGATGTTTTTGAACATGTCGCCTAAGAGAGAGAATAAAGGGTGCTTGGCGTTGAGGAGGTGGGGAACTGCCGACGTACATGTGAATACACCTTGCCCGACTGTTGTGAGCATGAGATACCTTCACATAAGTGACTCCATCTTACAGAAAGAACAGTGAACAACTCTAAAACTGACTCCAAGAGAGCTCCAGATGGTTTTACCACACCCCTTCCACACACGCGCCGAAAAAATACACCGCATGGATGCCTCTAGAACTTTGCCTGACAACGACCTATATAAGCAGACACATTTCACCTCACCGTGTCGGTGTAGACCAGCGCTTGAGGCGCCGCTGGCTGTGGATGCCGTTGATCCTCAGAGTCCACAGTTGTGGGAGTCCTTGCATTCCGCCTTGTGCCCGACAGGGCCTGCCGGTCAGGGGATACGGTCCCTCTGAATGAGGGACCTCGAAGGCTGAGGGCACCGACATAGAGATGCTTCCTGACAGCAGGAGATTTGCGTTCCCTTCGGTGGCTGCTCCGGTGGACCAACTGGCAGCACCCTTCCACCCCGCTGCAAGCCTTTGGTTCTCTGTAAATCCCCCTTTGTTGTCAGATTAAGACTTGCAAAATAAAATTGTGTGATTCCCCATAGAATTATCTTGGCTCTCCATTTGGGCCCATAGATCCTCTCTGGCTTGCTTGTGACACCAATCTGCCAGCCTTCGTAACTCTGCCTTTATTTTTAACGACGCGATTCTTCCATTTGTCTTGGAGTCAATATATTCTTCTTTCATCATTTAAAATGCTTAACTGGTTTTGCGTCTAATACTGGAATCTACTCAGCTCATCAACATGATCACATCCTTAAAGCGCGGTTAGGAACTGGGATGCACAATTGGAAACACTATATTCCAGGCTTAAAGCAGGCTGCACGTCATGCAAAGAATAGCCTTTTAAATCCTTTCACGATGTAGCCTGGAAGTGAATCTTTTCTGAAGAATATTTGAAAATAAGACTATTATCAGAGCACAGATCGTTTAAAAACGATAAACATCCGCACAAGAGACCATTGGGCTGTTCGCTGCACAAGTTTGCGGCAGGCCCTCAGTAAGTACATTTTCAGTGCGTAGCCCCTGAATGGCGGAAGAAGGTCATTTAAGGAAGAGGACTGGCTCTTTTGCATGAAGCAGTTCTTATACAACGTTGGGAAAAGCAATCTAGGCCTCTCCTGACCACCTTGGGATGACACAGGTGACACCTTATTCCTGAGAATTTGATGCAATTAAAACTGCGCAGGACTTTCTCCGAATCTTGCCTCTCGGGAGCTGGCGCCCGGGGCCCTCCTGCGGACCTCGGCCTGGTCCTGGCAGTCCCGAGGCTCTGCGGCCACAAAGCCCTAACTGATCGTCCTCCCGGAGCAGGCCGAGGCCGCTGCCCCCGGTGCCCGCCCGTGTGCGTCTGGCCGCTGCCCTCCTGAGGGCTGGTCCTCCGCCTGGGGGACCCCCAGCTCCGGGGTGCGGGGCTGAGCGCCGGCCCGACCTCTTCCAGGACGGCTGCGTCCCGTGCCCCGCGCCGGGGGTGGGCCGGGCCGCGGGAGCCGAGCCGCGGCGTCCATTTTCTGGGCGGTGCTGTGCGGCGCCGCGGCCGGACTGGCGGGTCCGGAAGCGCCATGGACCCCCGGGGGAAGCGCGCCGGCGGCGGAGGAGCCGACCCCTGTAAGTGCCCTTGGGCGGTGGTGTGCGGGGCCGGGCCGGCCTGCGGCCCGCGGCCGGCGCCCCTCCCGGAGCGAGCCCGGGAGCGCGGCCGGGAGAAGACGCGCGCGGGACGCTGCGCCCCGCCGACGCCGGGCAGCGGAGATCCTGCAGGGCGGGCGCGCCTGAGGTGCGGGACCCCGGCCCGAACCCGAGCGTGGGGTCCGGCTGCAGAGTCAGGCAGGTGGCGCCGCAGCTCGGGCCAGCTGCGCGGCTGGGCAGGGGCCGGGGCCCGGGCCGGGGTCGAGGTGGGCGCGGGTCCAGCAGCTCGGGGACTGCGCCGAGTGGCGCACCTCCCCTCGCGGGCGTCGGGAACCAGACCCCGGCCCTGACCCCGCCGGAACTTGATTTCGTGGTGCAACCCGGAGCCCCTGGGATTGAGCAGGACGTGCAAAGAAAGACAGGGCCCTGCCCCCCCGGGCTTTGCAATCTCAGCCTCCTACTCCTGCAGTAGTTAGGTCGGCTCTGTTGGTACAACACCACTGCCCGCTGATAGACACTTCGCAGGGTATCTCATAAATCACCTGAGAGTTTAGTTAGTCCACGGTTCCTCTTTATAACTCCCGTTCTGCTGTAGGTAAGTGCCTAATTCCATTCCCGACTTTGGCCTTAATCGAGTATCTCGTCGAAGGGTCAGTTCTAGATGATAGGTGGTATGGTGCCTTAAACATATTTTCAAAGTTAAAGACATAATTGGGATGCTCAGATTCTCGTATCTGAAAAGAATGGAGGGGTCGTAGTTTCAGAGAAACTTCTAAGTGCGTTGTTTTTCCAAAACAGAAGACCTGTTACAAGATTATGGAATCCATGTAGAGAGGGTGGGTTATGGGATTTCCGGTGTTTTTTATTTATTTAGTTGTGAGACAGGTACTAAGTTGCCCAGGCTAGACTCAAACTTGTGAGCCTCCTGCCTCAGCCTCACCGAGTACTGGGATTACATGCATGCGCCGCCACACTCTGCTTGGGGGAAATTTTTTTGAATATTTAGTAAATATACAAAAGAATAAAAAGTAGCATTCATTGCACATAGCAAGGTTAAGCATTGTTTAATGAAACTTTCGGTTTTTAGTTTATATAATGTAACTTTTCAAAACAGTGGTTCACTGTCAAAAAATCTTTTAGAACACAGACTTACTGGTTAGTAGTCTGGTCTTTGCAGCCAGTGGAACGTGGGTTTGAGACCCAGCGCTCACCAAACCAGTGGCATGACCTTGAACGGGTTCCCTCAAATTGTAGGAGTGAAAAGGGGAAATGTTCCCGACCTGAGAGGTGTCACGAGGATTACCCAAGGCCGCATATGTCAATCACTCCACGAAGTCCTTGACTTTTAGTAGGTGTTCAGCCTGCGCTGATTACGATTTCTGTTGTTTCGGAAACATTTAATCCTGGCAGCTAGTCATGGGACACTGCACTTTTTTCTTTTTTCAGATCTTGATGTGGAGGAGATGGAGAACTCCAAACCAAGGATTTCGAAGTGATTTCTTTCAAAGCACGGGAAACTAACTTGGTTAAGGCTGGTCTGTTCTAACTGAGGTATTTAAATGTTCTCCCTTAATCTGTCTTGAGTACACGTGAAATAGGAAATGGTTGTTTTGAGAGACTGAGGGACTCCCAAAGGGTCTAAGACTCAGGAGCATGATCCACCAGGTTTGGGGATTACGGTGTTTCCATGATTCAAGTGATCTGTTAGTGGAGAGACCTGATGTGTGCAGCCCCCACGTGAAGGGGAACTAGGGAACAGGACTCCAGGACAGCAGAACTGGTTTCTCATTCCAGCTCTGCGGGCAGCTCACTGAGGGAGGTTTTATGTATCTCTTCATAGCTCCGTGGCTTCTCCTGCCTGAAAGGGCCCACAGACATGACTGGGGCCCAGAGACTTTAAATGACTTCCAGACAGGATGGAAATGTGGGTCGCTGTTACTCAGTCCTGCAGACAGCTTCCCTACTTGCCGAGGGGTGAACACTTCAACAAACCTAAAGAATTCATCCCAAGGCACTTGAGGGTCTCACAGAGAAGTGTGACAGCCCAGCATAATAAGCTCTTCACAGTGACACGAACAACTATCATTCGTCAAGGACGTGTATGTGTGTGTGTGCTAGCCAGTGTGCCAAAGGTTTTCAGAGTAGTAGTTTTATTTACTCCTCATGACACCCCGAGGATGTAAGGAAGAAAATACGTGTTAAAGGATTGAAATGTGAAAAATGAAAGCAGGTTAGAGGTGGTTTTGCATCTCACACTCCATTTATGGAATTCATTCTGTTTGCAAAGCACTACACTAGAACCACAAAGTTCAAAGCAAAGTGCCTGCCTTCAAGGAGCTTACAACCTAAACTCCAGAGAAGTGTGGTTTGATGGACCGTGCCTGCTAATCTCCTTCGTCTGGTCCTCCAGCAGGCCTGGAATGGTATCTGTCACAGAAATTCGGACACATCAAAGTTCTTGCCTCTCAATTCAATTTTTCATTTTATCCCACTTTAACATACACTTCATCCGTCTATTAAACTTTTACTCTCAATTTATAAACAATAGCAATAATGCCTTCTCTGAAGTCATTTATTTTTCACTCAGCAAATGTTTATTGCACTCCTACGAGGCACTTGAGTATTCAAACAGATCATTATGTTTTTATAATTATGATATTAGTCATGTCTAGTCTTTTCACAAAGAATTACTTATTCAGTTAGTGATTTTCTGTTATTAATATACTGGAATAGCAGCTCAATGGATATTAGAAATTGACTCACATTTACAGTTATACATAGTTTAAAAAAATCTTAAAATCTTTAGAAAGAAATAAAAGCAAATGAGATGTTGAATATGCTTTGTAAACTTTCGGGAAGTGTATAAATGCTATGCAGCAAATACTTATAGAGTACCTACCATAACTATGGCACTGTGCTAACGAAAAAGGAGATCCAGTGGCAAAAACATCCGCATCTACTCCCTCTTGGACCTTTTTGTACAGTTTTAAAAAATACAGAAATAACTATGTGATAAATGCAAAAAGAAGATATTCTGATATTTCAAGGAAACATTTGAAATAGGAATAGAGGAAGACGGAGAATATGGAGTATATTCACAGAAAAGGATGGAGGCCAGCTGAGTAGAACTGGTCTATACAGGTTACCACTGGGAAATAAAGCTGGAGAACATTCAGTGCTGAACAGTAATGGTTTTGAGTGCCAACTAGGAAATTTGAATTTCATTAGCCAATGGGTTAAAGCTGTTTGAGCAGGGGAGTGTCATGGCTGTGCTTTAGGAGCATGCTCTGTGCTCTGCACGGAGGTACTTGGGGAGCTTGGGAGGAGAGGCGGGGAAACCAGTTAGAAGGCTACTACAGCCCTCCGAGGAAAAGAAGATGGGAGGGGACAACCCAGAGTGGATGATAAGCCACTCAGGATAATGGATAAGGAAACGGAAAGAAGCAGAGGTCTCTGTGGAAAAGGAGCAGCCGATGCTGACACAGCTTTCCATAGCCTCGGCGCCCATGGAGGGAACCTGGGGGTGGGAGCTGGATTTGATGTGTTGAATGGAGTCCTCTCCCAGACAGATGGGGCCTTTGGCCCCACAGGAGGGCCAGGGCTAGTTTGGAAGTCATTTGTACGGAAGAAAAAGTTAAGAGGTAGAAGAGCTTTTTCCAGTAGAGCTGGAGATTGAGGGTGGAGCTTTTTGAGAAAAGAAGGAAGTGTCTGGAAGCAGAGAAATCTGAAAATCTGACAGGAGAGCAAGGAAGAGCTTTAGGGGACATGAGTCCAGAGCCTACGGAACAGGGTGCCCAGTGGAAGGAGCCTGGCACCTCAGGCCCTAGGGTGGGATGGGTGGCCCAGGGAGAGCCTTGCACTGACAAGTGGCAGATCAGTGATACTGAACCAGTTAGAGCTTTCAGTGATAGCAGACAGCCTGCTACCAATGTGTTAGATTATACATTTCTCTTTTTCCTTTGTAAGGTAGTATGAGATGCAAAATGGATATGAAGTAGTTTTGTTCGCATAAGTTTGTAGCTTGTTCAAAGCAAGAATCACTGTTCAGTTTGACCCTAGAATCCCCCCGAACAGACTTTTGATTACTCAAATTCTGCCTATTAAATGTAGTTTTGATAGTAGTCATACGCTGTATTCCATTGTCAGCAGACAGACCAGAGAACGTCCCTTGATAGAATGAGTGCTTTGAAAATGTTTCTCACTGGGCATGGTGGTGACATCTGTGATCCCAGCACTCTGGGAGACTGAGACAGAAGGATTGTAAGCTTGACCCCAATCTGGGCAATTTACTAACTTACAGACCCTATCTCAAAATAAAAAATTTTAAAAGGGCTGAAATGTAGCACAGTGCAAAAGTCCTAGTTAAGTAGCCAGTACCGCGAGCTGCAAAAAAAACCAGTATAGCTCCATGGTGCAAAAGTTTCTGAAAGTACCCTTTTACCATATGGCTATTGTAGGATATGTGTCTGTTTTTACTGAGGTTGGTACAGTGGAATGAGGAGACTGGGGTCAGATAAATTTGGTTTCACAACCTGGCTGGGCCTTTTTCTAGGCCTGTGACTGACTACAGAAGTTACTCTTAAGTCTCGTTTTTTCCACCATAGCTCATTTAGGTTTATTTTGATGATTGAGTGATACATCATTTGGTCAGAAACTATAGTTCTTAGTTGTTGACAATTTATAAATGTTGATTTCCTTCCCCTCACAACCTTGTATAGATACGTAAATTTATAGAGATTATGCATCTATACACAAAGCTTTATCTTTATGACTCATTTTAATATGTAAATCTTATCATGAAAAGTACATCCCTCCAACTATAGCTGTTCTATCCTATTTTAATTCAGGTACCAGCAATTTAGTACGGATAGGAATCCAACTGGTGAACTTAATCAAAATATAGATTTTCAAGCCCTGGAATTTAATTCTGTGGATTTGAGTGGGGCCAGGAATCTGCATTTTAAATGACTGTAGCCAAGGCTGATGATGAAGATTAACAAATGGCAATTTCTAGGAAACAGAGAAAGGAATAAACCTGAGACTTGGTATGCTGATTTCATATCCTGTTTGGATTAGAGACATGTCTATGCCCAGCAGTTTTATATTTGTATCATTCGTGTTTGTGAATTTGTAGTCAGATTAAAAGCAAGTAGATTTCAGATAACCAATGATGGTGGTATTATTGTGCCCCTCCATTGCTGTCTGCTGTGTAACCACAGCAGTTGGGGGTGTCACACAGCCTACAAACCAGCTTCTTTTGGTGTGGAGTGTGTGGCGACACCCCATCCCGATGCCCAGAGTTTGCAAAATCATTGTAACTATACTCGTTAGCAGAATTCAGTATGTTTAATGATGGCAACACTACACAGTCATGCCACTGGAATATTTTGATGCATTTATCTGATTCTGTCTTCTGCTAAATAAATATGTCATTATATTACTTCCTTTATTTTCTGCATCTTACAGCTTAAATTTTAGGCTAAAGTTCATGTTACTATCCCAACCTCGTTTCAGAAAAACTAATTTGTCCTTTTTTTCTTCCCAGTCCTAACTTGCTACTTATTCACGACAAAGTGTTGAGACATGTGTACATGTTTGATGTGTAAACTAGGTGTGGAGAATGTAAAATATTTGGTTTGTCTATATTGAATTATGCTCGGCATAATGGAAATAATTAATTAAATTACATTGACACCTATAATTCCAGCACTCTGAGAGGCCGAGACAACAGGATCACAAATTTGAGCCCAACCTGGACAACGTAGTGACTCAGTGAGATTCTGTCTCAAAATAAAAAATAAAAAAGCTAAGGATGTAGCTCAGTGGAAAGGCCTTGGGTTCAGTCCCCATTGCTGGAAAAAAAAAAAATACATTGAGTCATTTTAAAGTGCGTCAGCATCCTGTTGGTGGTTTGCTTCTGTTACGGGAGGAGGCCTAAGACCTAGAACCTTCCCTAGACATTAGGTACTAGATTTCCCTGTCTATGCCCCTAACCCCCAAGGAAGAGGATGAAACTGACATTCCTCAACTGCATCGTCTCCGTCATCTTATTAGAACCTCAGACAACTTGGCTGCAAAGAGAAGCTCTACAGGTACAGCCAGAGTGGTAGAGATGAGCATTCCCAGCCCTGGACTCTGTCTGATTCCAAAGGCCAGACTCTTCCCACCACACCCTAGCTGCTTCCCCAGTCATACAGCAAGAGTACAAAATAAGTATTTGTTCCTCATTTTACCTCAGAAAGTGAGAAACCCAGATGTTATTATAACCTTAGAATTTTTGACAAGATGGAAGTGGAGCAGAGATAATGGCTGATCTTTAATCCATTCGCAGATATTTACTGTGTATCAAGTACCAGACCCGGGTCCCCAACCAGAGGGGCTCCCTATCACTCTAACCTGTTCTTATCTACTGTCAATGTGCTGCTGCAAGCTTCCCTTTTAAAGCAGAAACACCTGTGGATTTCTATGCTGACAAGCTTAATCAAGGGTGTCTTAACTGTCACATTGCTATGTTGGGCTAACTGTTCCCAGAGTCAGCACAGTATACCAGTTGAAAGTTTAATCCCCCAGCTTCTTGGGGGATTGCCAAGAGGTGCTCAATACATGCTTGTTGGTTGCCCTCCGAGGCCTGAGGAACCCACAGGAGACCGGGGAAGAGCCCAGAGGCCCTGCAGAGGTGGGCTGGGAAAGGTAAAATGTCTTTTTTTTGTACAACCTTGGGAAAGGATATTGTGACTTTGCTGTTTTGGTTGCCTCATCTGTAACCAGAGATTTGGCTCCATGATGGCTCGGTTTCCTTCCTACTCTAAGGTACAATAATTTCACTTATTTTTCAGTAGAAAAGTAAAGGCATGGGGGGAAACAGAAATAAAGAGGGATAGGAATTCAGTCTGTTAGCTTCCAGGAGTCCCAATTTCATAGCTCCCTTCAACTGTTCTCCCAGATATACTAATACTAGCCAGGCTTTGGCTTCTACCTTTATCCTGTAGGCTTTGAATTAAAAGGCGGAAGATTGTATTGGGGGAAATAAATCTTACAAAAAGATTGGGAGTGGCTGGGAGTCAAACAAAAGATGACAAAATGGGAAAAGGTTGAAGGGAATTATGGTTTTGAAACTACGGCAAAAAAGAACTTTGGAAGTAAAATAGCCCAACAAAAAAGTCACAAGACTTTCTCAAGATCTCACAGTTAAAGTGGAAACAGAACCCACTGTCCCTTGCCCAATCTGCCAGGCACAGACAGACTGTTGGAGAGCAGAAGATGGCAGCAAGCAGCAAAACCTAAAGGGGCTGGCAAGTGTTTTGTGGGAGACACCTGTTGGCCTTTCTACAGATGCACGATAGGGCACCAGGATGTAGAACTGCTGGTCCGGCTGAAGCACATAGATTCTTGCCAATTAAAGTAATCAAGAAAATTTCTTTTTAAATTGAGAGAGGCAGAAGGCTGTTTCCATTTTTTCAAAGCATTTTTTCCACAGGCTTGGGGTACAGTTCAGCAGTAGAGCACTTGCCTGTCACATGCAAGGTCCAGGGTTCAATCCCCAGCACCACCAAAATAAGAAGCATTTTTCCTCTCTTACACTATGAAAATTACTAAGCTATGCTATAATTCCATTTAGAGAGGAGCTAAACATTTTCTCCAGGAGCGTGGAGAGAAGGCCTCAGCCTACACACCCCCATTTTCCTGGCTACCATGTGTGCATTCATCCCAGAGTGCATTTTCCTGCAATGTGCAGTGGCCGTGTGAAGCCCCAGAAAGGCGTCCTGGGATTGTTCAGTAACCCACGAAGGCAGGCTTTGTGCTGGGTGAAAATTGGACTGTCATTTCCTGCTTTGTAAATTGAATATGCTTTCTAGGCCCTGTTTTATTTGTGTTCTTTTCTTCCGTCCATGTATTAGAACAACTTCTGGCTGTTTGTGGAGTTCATTATACTTAGGTAATAAGACCACAGAATCAAGTAAAAAGAAAGCTGAATTCATTGTCCAGAGAAAGAAGACACACGTTCAGAATCAATCTACTCAAATTTATATGCATTTTTGAGTGTGGAGATTTCTGTTTAGCTCTCCCAGATGGTGATTTGACCCTGTGCTCCTGGCTTTGATTGCTGAGCCTCGTCTGTGTTGTGTTGAGCCCTTCCCTTGGATTAATTCTAGTCCACTTTTGCATTAACGAGAAGGAACAGGGGACGAAAGGGGACAGGGGATGTCTCTGAGAAAGCAGAGGCTCTAGGATAGACTGCAGAAGCAACGATGTGGCACTGAAATGAAGCCCAAGTGTATTAGGACTGTTAGAGACTTGACTGACCCTGAGTGCTGTCCTGCTAACTAGGGTTAAAATAAACCAAAACCTTGACCTTTAAATTTTTTCCTGTGAAGGTCTAGCAATTCTGGAGTATCTTTTAGCTGCCACACAGCAAAGTTGAGGGTTTTTTTTTTGCACAAAAGCACTGTAAATTACCTGGGAGACATATGTTTCCTAAACAGAAATATACTTCTAAGTCAGTATCTTACCCTGTTTTGTTGTATACAAAATTTCTCCATGTTTGTTTGTGTTTTTGACGTTTTCAGGAAGCCAATTAAGAGCTTTCTGCCACATTCGAGTGTTCTATTTTAAGACTTTTTTTCCTATTTATTTATAATGAGTTTCTGATAAGATTTGCAGTTCAATTTTAGGAAATACTTGTCAAGGTTCCCCCCCCCCACATACCCTTTTGAAGTTTAAATAGGAGTCTTACTTCAATCCCAGCAACTACCAGACATTAAAAACGACCTATTTCTTTCCCTCACGAGTCTCCCTTTCTCGGGCAGAAAAAAATTCTGGTGATTAGTCATTGGAGTATTCAGCAAACAAATACAGTACTTTGGAGGCATGCTTTTTGTTACTGCGTAGTTGAAAAAGAAGGTTCTGTGTGTCTGCAGAGGAGGACCTGTGAGAGGGAAGCACCTGTCCCCAGAGACTCCCTGGGCCCTGTTTGTGGTGCTCAGGTTCCCAACCGGTGGCCATTTTCTGTGAGGCCGAGGGAAGCTCCACCCACCGTGCAGCCCCTGAGTGTTTCCTAAAATGAAAGCACCAGCAGAAACTCGAGCTGTTCCACAGCACAGCCTGTTCTTTAGGCTTTTTTTTTTTTTGATGAATACATTTAAAGCATAATTTTTCTAAACAGCATATCATGGGTTTTTTACCTGCAATGGGACAGGGTTTGTTTTGGGAGCTTTGCTTTGTTACGTATGGACAGCTCCTATAAATCCACGTTAAAATAGGTGAGCAGGGGAATGCTAGATACAGGTTACTGCCAGAAACCTACATTCTGTTTGGTGAAACTAATTTGGGGATGAGATTGGCAAAACTAACTGGAACTTAGTTCTTTTTTGTGTTTTCCCTGCTCGCCGACCGCTTTCCCCATTCTGTTTCTCCTGTCTAAACCACTGTGCTTCTATGGCTAACCAGACCGGCCAGGAGTTTTGTAGCTTTGCATAGGAACAAAGCCCCTGTGCCTCTCCTCTACCTCACACCCAGCTGTGGGCGTCTTCCACACCTCTGCCAAGCACTGTGCCTCCTGAACCCAGGGCAGAGGTGGTTTTCGCAACTCTAGGCCGCCTCAGAAGCCTGTGCCGCCATGCCTGGCCTCACTCCAAAGATCAGGGCACTGCCAGCGGTGGCTTCAAACTGGAAATGCAGAGGGCGGCTGTGGGAAATGGGGGAGAAGGACGTGTGTGTGCAGGGAAAGTATGTAGCTGGTTAAGTAAACATTCAGGGGCTCCAGCCAATAGCCGTGGTCTCTGTGCATTGGCATTTTGGTCTGAAACCGGACGGGAAGCCATGCAGACAAGCTGTTGAGGGGAAGAGGAGGAGGTGAAGGTGGGGCAGTAGCAACAGCAGCCTTCCTCCAGGGTGTTGCACTGCCGAGAAGCAGACTGTTTTCCAGGTTGAAGTGGTCAACTTCCAGTTCCCCTAAGGTCTCTAGAGCATTGGCCACCATTGTTCCATGGGGCAGCTGTGGGGATTCCTTGAGGGTATTTGTGTCTTGGTAAATATTCTTTTTTGGGTTGACCACATTGTTTTGAAACCCTGACAGCCAGCTAGTCCAGGCTCCATTCCTGTGATGTGTTGTGCCATTGTTATATTTGTATGACACAGTGATGGAATATGGTGGTGTTAACTCGGAATACTCTGACCCAATAAGGCGTGATCGATAAAGGCCAGTGCATTGCTCAGCAATTATCACTTCCCCATAAACACTGCTAATGTTGATTTTGGGACTCTCTTGGTTTTTTAGTTTGTCGGTCTGTCTTGTTTGTTTTTTGAGACAGCGTCTCACTATATAATTCAGGGTGGCCTTGAACTCACTGTGTAGCGCAGGTTGGCCCCAAACTCAGTATGATCCTCCGCTTACCACTTGCTGAGATTATGAGCATGCCCACTACACCTGAGTTGGGACGCTTTTGAAGAAGGAGGGCTGGGTGATAATAAATCTGATTTCATGAAGTGCTGGATAGGAGTTGAATATCACCTTTTTGAAGCTTGAGCAGAGCCCATTATTAAAGTGACTGGAGCAAAATGAAGAGTTTGCTGTCTGTACTCTGCCTGTCAGGATTCCAGTACAGAGAAATTTTCCCAATGGTAATGAACATACTGGAGGGATCCATCACCCACATACGTTCCGTATTAAGGCTTCTTACCACCTGTCCTTCATAGATAGGGAGCACTTCGACAGTTTTGAGAGTTCGAGTACTGACACTTCATCATTTAAAATTTAGGGCAGTGAATCACTCACTGTACATAGATTGAAATTTTAGAGGCAAACCAAAATCTGTAAGTCATTTATACTTACATCTTATAGATTGGGGTCCAGAAGTTAATAGGGGCAGGAAGGTGATATGAACATTAAACACGGACTGAGTCTAAGAAGATTAGAAAAGATTAAATTGAAACAAACTGGAGGGCATTTAAATTTTTTAAGTACTGTGAGAGCCTAATGAGACCCATCCCACAGGCTGCATTTATCTGTAGGCTGTAACACCGTGGGACTCAATCCGCTCGTCAGGATGCCCACAGTGGGATCCCATGCTGTCTTCTCTTGCGAAATGTTGGGCTTGAAGCTGCCTGAGGGCCTGGCCTAAGGAACAGTAATGGCTGTTGGACCTTCTTCATGTCACAGCATATAGATCAGCCACTTCAGATATAAACATGTATCTCCTGTGGGCGAAGTGATTGTGTCAGTGGCGTTAGCCGCAGAACATAACACATGTATATCCAGTGACATCTGGAGAGACATCAGATATGGCTTGCTGGGTTTACCAGTCTAAGGACGAAACAGGAAGAACCCATCAAAGGAAGCACCTCGTCTGGGCATGTCACTCCCAAGGCAGCCAAATGGAACAGGCCCATAGACCGTGTCTATGGTGTTGACCCACTCAGTCCAAGGGTGGTTCCGCAATATCAAACAGCAACTTCCTAGGCAGCTCTAGACTGGAGCAGTGTAAGAACTGCCCTCTCCCTGTCCATTGACGTTTCATTGACCTTCTGCATTCCCTGGAATTTACAATACCTCCCCTTTTGTCAAACGACTTTTTAACCACTCCCATTTCCTTCTTGGTGCTGAGTCGTGTCTATAAAACTTGACATGTAGAAAATGCTCAGTAAATGTTAGCTTTTGTTGTTGACATCATCATCTCCATTATAACTGTGATCATTTCACCCGAGGCAAGAGAACTTGGTTTTTTAAACTCCACTGAGGCCTCTTCAGTGGGGCTCAGCCCTCTCTACCCTAACAGAAGAAACATACACACAACACCTTTTGCTAGATTCTGTCCTGTTTACTTCAGCCACTTTTATTATAAGAGTTAGACTTTTTTTGATATTCTGGCAATAAATAGAGATAAGTTTCTGCCGTTACAAATGAGGTTATGAAGCTTATGCCATATAGGGTGGCCTCTAGTGGGAGCCAAGATGTGAGGTCATTCTGGGACTTTGATCCAGGGTAACTTGACCAATGAAAAGCCGTCCATCAGTGTTGCAAAGGGATCCTTATGTTTGCTGCTCAAAGGATGGTCCTTGGACTGGCAACACGGGTGTAATGCAGAAGCCTGTTGTAGATGCTGACCCTCAAGCCCTACACCAGACTGCTGTGTCCAGGAACGCACTTAAGATCCCCCCGGACTCACACATGTTGCCATTTGCAGATCGATGCTTGAGACACTGTTCTGAAGCACAGAGACAGACGTGTACAAATTGACCCATATGAGTTTGCAGACTTGCTAGCTAGGAGGTGTCTTTGTACAGTCTTAGGAGATGTGGACTGGGGGTTGTAGCTTTTGAGTTCTTCCATAGAAATGTACAATGGGGTGACTTGGACCACCATAAGAATCTGATTTCGAGGACTTTTACAACCAGGTTTGAAAGAAGGAAAATTCCTATCTTTGGGAGAAAGAAAACCTTTGTGTTTCAGAGTGTGACAAAAAAAATTATAGGGCTTTAATGGAGGAACATATTATAGGTGTAAGAATGAAGGGTGATCAGTATATTCTTGGTGAAGAGTGACCCTGGTGGGACCCATGACTTTGGAGGTGTAACAAAACTTCCTCAGTGTTAGTGACTGGCCATATGACCTGCTCTAAAGAAAGCATTTTGAAAGAAATAATCCCATTCTTGCATGGTGAGCCATTGTCTTGACTAGATTCTACTAGGCTAATGAGGACAAAATGTCCAGTATCCTACAAAATCCTAGCTTTGTATCAAATTAATCCAATTTAGAAATGAACTTAAAACATGCTCGCTTTGGCAGCACTAGGAATGAACTAAATCTTCTCAGCCATTCAAAATGCTTGTCTACATTTTAAAGGTAACAGTCTATTTAGATTTTTATTGATTTAGGGTTTTTTTCCATTCTGCGTAGTACTTTTCCAGTCGTTTTTGCCCTGGACACTTAGTGACCTGAGGTCCCTTGACAGAACAACTCTTGAGAAGGTAGCTGTATGCCTGAGTACTCCTTGAAATCCCCACCCTCCCGTCCTCTTTTCTTTCTCCCTGCCCTGCTGAGGAGCAGCTCAGAGTTCATCTCCCTCTTCCGTTCCTCCATATCTGTTGTTGCCATGGTATCTGTAGTAGGCTGAATGGTGTCCTCCCCCGTAGAAGACATGTCCTAGAACCTCCAACCTATGAGTGTGACCTTATCAGGAAAAGGGGTCCTTGCAGATGTGATTAAGGATCTTGAGGTGAGATCATCCTGGATTATCAGGCAAGCCCTAAATCCATTGACAAGCATCCTTAAAATAGATGCACAGACTGGGTATTGTGGCACACACCTGTAATTCTAGCACCCTGGGAGACTGAGGCAGGAGAATTGCAAATTTGAGCCCAGCCTGAGCAAATTAGCAAGACCCTGTCTCAAAATTTAATATATGTATGTAAAAGAACCAGGGATATAGCACACTGTGAAAGCCCTAGGTTCAATCCCAGGAGAGGGGATCAGGAGGGAAGCATGGAGCAAGGATGGGGGGGGGAGACATAAAATGAAGAAGGCTGTGTGAAGACAGGCAGAGGTTGAAGTTATGCATTCATAACCCAAGGAAAGATTAGAACCATCAAAAGCTAGAAATAAGGAAGGACACTCCCCCCCTCCCAAATACATACACCTTCAAAGAGAACATGGCCCTTCCAACACCTTGAATTTGGATGTCTACCCTTTGGTGTTGTGAGAGGATAAATTGCTGTTGTTTTAAATCACCAAGTTTGTGGTAGTTTGTGGCAGCACCTATAAGAAATTAGTACAGCCCAGCCAAATCTCGCCTTGGTCCAGAAGTACTGGGAGTTTATTAAAAATCAGATTCTGGTAAACTCACTGTAATGATGTGCACTTGTAATCCCAGGTAGTCAGGAGGCAGAGGCCAGAAGATTTCAAGTTTGAGGCCTGTCTGGGCAATTTAGTGAAATCCTGTCTCCAAATAAAATTTTAAAAGGGCTGGGAGCTATAGCTCAGTGGCAGAGTGCTTACCTAACATACACAAGCCCTGGGTTCAATCCTTAACACCATGAAAGGAAGAGGGAGGGAGGAAAAGAGGGAAGGAAGGAAGACAGGCAGGCAGGCAGGCAAAAGAAAAGGATAAAATCAAATTCTGGGGCCTTGCTTCTGGGTATTCTGATTCAGGTAGTCTGGGGTGACATAAAAAAATGGAACTGTTGCTAGGAGTCTCTACGTGATTCTGATGTGTCCACTCCCATGCCTCACCTCCATCTTTGGCCCTGCTTTTCGCATGCAGTTTACTTTCCTTGGGCAAATCCATGCTGGTATTTGCCCCCGCTCCTCTATGTCAGTGTACTGTACACAAAGCTTCCTTCCAGCAGCAGAGTCTATGCGGGATCAGAGTAGTCCGTGTGTAGGTGAGAGTCACCTGGACTTCCCAGGCTCCTCCAGGGAGCACAGACCTCATTACCCTCCCCGCCAACCAGCTCTTTGACTTGGGTCCCCTACTTGTGAAAGCCTGTCTAGGTGACAGGACAGGCTCACCAGCCACTCTTCCCTCTTCCCTAATTTCCAGTCAGATTCTTCTGTCCAGATAGCTCTTTCTCCTCTCGCCCCACTGTCTCCTTGTGTTCTTTATGGATCCTCTGCAGACAACTTTCTCAGTACCACTCCCAAGAATGATCTGTCTGCAAGTTTATCAGATCATTCCTGTTTAATGTTTTTTCAAAAAGTAAGGTTTCATCACTGACTTCTTGTCCAGGTTGTACATTAGGATCACTAGAGAGCTTTTTGAAAAATCTCAATCCCAAGACCAAATAAATCAGAATCTCACGTTGGGGCCTGATATTCATATACAGTAGTCTTAAGTTCCACAGTGATTCCACTTTGCAGTTAGGGGCTGAGACTGTGCAGTTAGAGGACAAAGTCCAACATATCGTGATATTTGAAACTTCCTGACTGGGGTCCTGCCAGCCACCCTCCTCATCTCCACCCACTCTGAGTGAGCAGCTGCTACCTCATCTCTTTGTCCTTTCCCAGATGGGTCCTTCTTTGCCTCCTTGGATTTGCTTAGACCTCTGCCTAGAATAAAATGCCACTTTTTCTCTTGGATTGTGAGGAGACACCCCCCTATCCTTCAAAGATTTAACCCCAGTTCTCTTTCCCTGACCTTCTTCCCCAAACTCAGTTTCAGGCTGCCACCTCCACAGCCCTGCGCAGCCCCCACATGACACTTGGCTCATCATATAAGAGCTGTCTGTATGTCTGTTTCCTCCATTGGACTGTGGGCTCCAGGAGGCGGCCAAGTGAGGGAAGAAATCAAGGACTCAAAGGGGCCAGGGGAGAAAATGGTTCCACTTCTCTGAACTAATGCTACCTTGAACCTCCTCAGATACTTGTTAAAAAAAAAAAAAACTCAATTTTAATGACTGTATTAAAGATGTATTTGTAATAGTAATATGTAATCCCATTCCTTGAACATCAGCTGGCCAAGGTCTCTCTATTCATTGCTTTGTTTAACCATCACCATAATCCTCTTGAATATTACTCCCATGTTACAGAATGAATTAAATAAAATGCTGTGTGATCAAGTAATGCAAGATGACCGCCAACCCAAAGCAGAATATACGAGTGACCCACTGGTCAGCAGCATGATAATGGTATATAGGCTGACAAAGAAGAACCAATTTTATTAGTAAATATAGTTAGTGATACATATGCATGACAGATATAGCTTTGACTTGGATTTCAGCATAAAACAAGCACAGACATTAAACATGTCAATCAAAAGATGAGATCAGGCCAGGCATGGTGGCACACACTTGTAATTCCAAATTCTAGAACTTAGGAGGCTGAGACAGGAGGATGGCCACGAGTTCAAGGCTAGCCTGGACTGCACAGCAAGACGCTGTCTCAAAAAAAAAAAAAAAAGATGGTGGTTTTTATTTATTAACGTTTAGCTCACACAAATGTAGTCTTTTTATGTATGTTAGCAGTTAGTGTAAAACCCAAAGTCACAATGCAAACCTAACCTTGCCAGTTGCAAGCTATGTATGTGTGCAGGATTTGGGTTTAACTTTTCTGAACCTCACTCTCTCATCTTTGGAATGGAAACATTATCTCCTGGCCCACAAGGGTGTTATGGGAAGGAAAGTCAGCTGGTGTGTATGAAAGTGACTTGGAAGTGGTACAGGACTAAACAGGAACAAGGCTGGGTGTTCTTGTCTTTGTTCTGTGTTTGGGTCCAGAAAGTTGGCCTTTGGGGGGAGCGGGGATGGGGAAGGTGGCCTTGCGCTGTGCTGGGTAAGCGGATGTGGGCCTGAGACAATGGCAGACTGTCAGAATTCCATGGCAGGGCGGGGCATGAGGATGCTGGGATGTGGGCCCAAGGAAAACAAATGGATTGAGCTCATTAGGAGAATGAGGGAATGGCGAAGAATAGAAAAATGAGTCCTGCTGTGTTTATTGAAACAACAGAGTAGAGAGATGGTAACGGGTTATGGTTTTGCATTGAGTCACCTACAACCAAAGACCAATCTAGAGACCATTAGATCAGTTCCCGGGAATTTGGAATCTTGTTCTTTTACTTTTAGGTTTTTCCCAGCAGCTCTGAAGCTTTCTGCATCTGAATTCAAGAGCTTACTCTCCCTGGGCTCTCAGTGTCTCAGGTCTAGATAGAATGTTACACTAACGCAGGCAGAGCTGCTACTCACAGGGTCCCAAGCTGGCAGTGTACTGTACAGTCTCCTCCTTCTTAAAGAGGAAAGCAAGGCTTTGTCTTTTTTATTCTAATAGATTGAAATGTATTTCCTAAGTAGTCACCAGTAAACAGTACTGCCCTTGAAGTAAGATTTGAGTGGATGACAGCAATTACCTTCAGCTACAGTCATGCTCTTGGTTATCGACATCACCATCCTAAACTGGAACAGGAATCAGTGTAGCATGTTGAAGCAATCAGTAATGTATTTTAAGATAGAATCGATGCTCAGGAATACAGTATTTCATCAGGCAGAAAAAGGATGGACCAAATAAGCACAGTTCAATTCAATGGGAGTAAGTTTTTAAATTTTCAGTGACTTTTCCCTTTCATAGAGGAGGATAATGAGGCTTAGGGAAGTCAAGCACTTTGCAAGATCACAGTAAGCGGCGTGCCATTTGAGGAGCATGGTAGAGTAAGGTCTGTGGAACAAGAAGCCAGTGGTCACCCCATGAGATTATCAGCTTCCCTCTGACATTCTCTTTCCTGGCATAGCTGAGTGAAATGGGGATGTGGAGCCCAGGAGGAGACCCACAGGTGAGGAGGGGCTGCAGCATGGCAGAGCCTACTGCTGAGGCCCCTGGAGCACCTTCCCCAGGCTGAGACTAGTCTGAGGAGAGATTCCCACACCGGTGGAACGGGGCCCAGCCCTGATCCCAACAACCTCAGAAGTCCATCTGTGGCACGTGATTAGCATGTGCTCCACTAAAAATTGTGCACTGTTTGCTCTTTGTTGAACATCCCAAGTTCAGCCTATGTTGAAGCAGTGCTTATTCATCTACCCTACTCATTTCAGGAACAGTTTTGAGGGCTGGATTTGGCATCTCCTCAGGACCCAAGAGCATTTCTTTGTGTGGATGCAGCCCCATCTTGTGGATGCTGCACTCTGAGCTGGGAATGGGCTGTGGTCCCCCACCGTGAAGGAACCAAAGGGCTCTGCCCAAGGGATCAGGTTTTTGAGAGAGAATGCCTGCTCGCACAGCTGAGAACTCCTTGGGAACTTACTGTAACAACTCTACCTCTATTAAGGCTAGGACAGCTAGAAGAGAGAATAGACAAGCTCAGTGGCCCAGAAAGAGCAAGGCCTTCCCCAGAGTTGTGCTGGAGCTCATGGGAGCTTCCTACCAGGATAGGACTGTACAGAGGCCTCCTGGGGAGGGAGGCCCACCTCCTGCATCCCTCCCTACCTCTCTGGTTCAGGACACCCCTCTGCCCTGCTTCCTGTCCTTGCTGTTCGTGCTGCCATGCACAGCCTAATTCACCTAACTGTATGTAAATAGATGAGGATGAAATGGAATACAGGTGTAAAGAGAACATAGCACTCCTGTTGTAAAACACTTTGGCTTTCCCAACCGATTTCCTAATGTTCTGGCAAAGCTAGCTGCCTTGATGTTTCTGTACGTACAGAAACTAGATAATACTGTAAGGGGAATGGCCTCGGGGTAGTCAAGTTCAGTCCCTTAACCCAGATGGGGAAAGGGCCGTGGAATGGGACTCCAGAAGTCCCTCAAGGGCTAAAAGCTCCCGCTGGCTGTTCAAACCCTTCCTCTTTTCTGGTTAGTCTTCACCATAGGGGACTGGGGGACAGAATCTTTATTGGGCATGTACTGGGTTACCCAAAATAGTAAATCACTACTTTTATATCTGTTAACATGTAGTTATTGAATATATCCATCATAATATTATATCGTGATGCATGCGCCTATTCTTTGAAAGTATTCTTCTAAGTACGTCACTGTGCCAAAAATAGTGTATTCTCTCAAGATCTTAGTATAGAAACTCTTATTATATTACTTCTAGTCTCTTGCTAAATATTTGTTTTTGCACTTCCCTTCCACAAGCACTTTTTAGCTAGCTTCCCTTGTTTGGGGCCCAGCCTGCTCTGAGCCCCAGCTCCTGACCACTCAGCCCACTGGACCGCACCCTGCCTGGATTTACAGACCCTCAAAGCTGAGCCTCTCTCCACCGCTCTTCTCTTCAGCCTCAGGAGGCCCCACTTACATGCCAGCTATGCTTTGCAGTAGCCTTCCAGCCATCAGGCACGAAAGTGGTTGCTAGCACCATAGTAAGACGGGCTGGAGGAAGGAGTTGAAGATTGTTTTATTTTCTAGAACTTTAATAGAAAATTACCAGAAAAAGCTAGCAGAAATTATCAAAAGTTATCAGAGAACATTATTAGAAAAGAGCAATAGATTGAGATACTACATTTTATCTCTATTATTTCATGTACTCTTTTTTTAAGGATGAAGTTGCACTGGTATAGTCACTTTATAACTTAAAAAAGTTTAGAACGTTAATGAACTTGTCCAAGTTCATATAGCTGAGTTAGCAAAACTGCAGTTTGAGTCCAAGTGCTTATAAACAGAAGCCCTGCTCAGAGGAAGAACCAGGCATTGGTAGTGCACACCTGTAATCCCAGCACTTGGGATGCTGAGGCAGGAGGATTGCTGTGAGTTTGAGGCCAACCTGGGCTCCATAGTGAGTTCAAGGCCAGCCTGGACTACATAATAAGACTCTGTCTCAAAAAACAAAATGAAACAAAAACAAGAAGACCCAGGCCTGGTGGCACATGCCTGTAATGCCAGCACTCACCCAAGTTTGAGGCCAGTCTGAGCTATATACTTAGTTCAAGGTCAGCCTAAACTACATAGTGAGACTCCATTAAAAAGAAAAGGATAACTATACAGGAAGAGAAAGAATGGCCAGGGGGAATAGGAAAAGGAAAGCTTGGAACTTTTGACTACATCTGATAGTTGCTATAATTTTAGTCAGGTACTTTGATAGAAGCTTGAACCATAATTTAGAATAAAGCACATAAATGTGCTCAATTCCAAACTGAACTCCAATGTTTTTACTGAACAAAACACAAGCTATTGAATCCATAAAATTGAGACTTAAAAATTCTTAAATCAAAACACCAAAACATAAAAATATTCTCTAAAATAAGTCATAACCAACTGATAACATTCTTAAAATTCTTCATATAAAGTGGGGCGGTGGCCCCAAGAACACACTACAAAAATCCCCTGTGCATGAAGAGAAGGGAGCAGATGTGGGCTGCCCAAAGTCTGTGAAGTCCAGAGTCCCAATCTGGCTGCCCAGATTGGAGAGGAAATGAGGCAGAATGCTGGGGAAGGGAAACCAATGTCCCTATCCAAAACAGGCACAGAAGGCAACAAACAGATAATATCCTAGTTTTGTTTTTATTTGTAAATTTATAGCCAAATTTGGGTGACATTTTGAATAAGAGGGAAAGTACACATAATGGAAATTTATTGATGAGCTAAGTATTTGTCTTAGAAAGATTATTTTGGCCCCCTTCCTACCAGGCTTTTTACCAGAACAGCTAATAAATAGCAAACTTGAAAGAGTTTTATTTAAATTGTTAATACCCTTTTCCACAGGCTTAAAAGAAATGCTAACTAACATGCCACTTAAGAAAGAAAAGACGGGGGCTGGGGATTTAGCTCAGTGATTAGAGTGCTTGCCTTGCAAGCACAAGGCCCTGAGTTCGATCCCTGGCACCACAAAAAAAAGAAAGAAAGAAAAGACAGTCATTTAGATGGTATTTGTAACACAATGCCCATAGATATGGTAGCTAAGGTTTGGGAGAAACGTCTCTATGCAGTAAGGAAGGAGAATTGGTTCTAGCCTTTCTGAGGTATCAAGCAGTGTGAAGGGCTGGCTGGGGGGTCCTCTGGGCCATTGAGAGATTTCACGTCCCTAATTTTGGGCCTGGAGCCAAGGCGTAGCTAGTTCTTGCTCCTACTGACATTTGCAACTGATAATACAGTAATTTGATAATAGTAATAGTACCTGCTGTTTATGGAGCTTGATTTCGTGCTATACATTACAGCAAACACCTTATTATCATTGAGTCCTTATGTTAACCCTAGTAGGTTCTATTATGACTTCCATTTGGCAGATGGAGAAACTGAGGTACAAAGAGTTTAAGAAACTTGTTCAAAGTCTTGACAACACCAGGACCACTGACACCAAGGCCCAGGCTCTTTGCCACAGTCTGAGACTGAACACGGTCTGCCTTACCCTGAATTATTCCTAGGTGAAGCCCTGTCTTATGAATGGACCAGTACAGTGCTTTCAGGGTCCCCCTGTCCTCCCAGTTTTAATCTCCCACCATTCCCTCTCTGTGCCCCCTTCTGTGGTAAGGCTTGTGTTAAAAATAAATGGTAGGCTGTAAGCAGTCATAACTACTATCTTAGAACAAAAGTAGTGAAAAAGAAAAAACAAATACTTGAATGCCACGTATTTGAAGTTTATATTTCTTTCTTTCTTTTTTTTTTTTTTTTAACCAAGAGCATGTATCGGTACATTGTACATATAATGGTCACATTCATCATGGTTATTTTGTACCTGTACATTAAAGTTTACATTTTTAAAGAAAATGAATTAAAAGTGGAATTGCATGGAAAATACTGGATTTCCCTTAAGTAGTCACCCCAGAGACTCCCGGTGGAAACTGTGTTTCTGGGTACATTAGAGAAATGGCTGCCTCTGGCAGGGTGCAGGCCTCGCTCAGGGATGTACGTGGCCTGGCAACACATGGATGCTCCCCGGCTAAGGCGGGGCACAACTTGGGATCCTGCTCATGGCAGCCTTCTCAAGTCCAGTCTATAGTTTGCCAGACACGCACTGGGGAGTAGTCTGGGGCGCTGCCTTATGCACCTTGGTAGTGTGGTTTCTAGTATGTGCATATTTCACTGAATGCAACCAGAAAAGTATAGAGAAGCTAAGTTTTTTAGTATGTGTTAGTGCTTCTGATCTTGAAATGGAGAGTTGGTAACCACACGCTGCCTGGGTTTGAATCCCAGCTGTGCCACTCATTAGCTAAATGGCCTCTCTGAGTCTCAGTTTCATCATTTCCAAATCTGTTTTGTGAGGAGCCAGTGAGATAATGTATTGGTAGTATGTACAGGGGTGCTGGGCACACAGACATCTTGTTAGCTATACTTGGACGGCACATGTACATCATCTTCCTCCTGCCAAATGGATAAGTTGCAGTGGGACACTGATGCATTTTGAGGGGGGGAGTGGGTGTCACTCTGAAGTTAACCCTTGGAAAAGCTTCAGGGTTGGGGGGGGGCTCCAGCATATGCAGCAGACATAGTAGCCCCTTTCTTTACAGTGTAATCATTAGTCATGAGCCACCTCATTGTGTTGCGTATCTCTGTAATTTTCAGCAGGCTACATTCTAGTAAAGCACACAGCAGGATGCAAAATCTTGCTGCCCAGACAGAACCACCCAAAACTCAGATTCAAAGCTTCTTTCTTAAGGTTCCACTTGTGAGTCTGATTTAAGAACTTGTGCTGAGAGCCACCATGGTAAGCGCACATTACTATGGCGTGCCTTTTCCATCTTGCTGTTGCTTGTCTGACGGAGGAAGAGAAATTCTGTATGTTTTTGGAGGGCATCGTGTATCAGTGCTCTGGGACACACAAGCATCCGTAGTTCCACAACCCCGAAGCAGGTCATAGGCCCAACACCATCACCAGATCAGCTTCTCATGAAAGGAAGCTAAGTAAGGGAGAGAATGTGGTCAGAGGAATTTCAAAGTGGTTGAAGGAGTGAGAAGCTGTGGGAGTGCCAGAGGGAGGATATCACGTGGAAATTAAGGCCTTCACAAACACCCAACATCAAAGCATGACTCTACACACATGTACTGCCAATTTTACATTTTTAGCATGGAAAAAAAAAACATTTAAAAAGTTTGTTGCCAGTGTAGTCCAAGTACCCAAAACAAAGTCCCAGTCCCTGGACGCTGAGCAAAACCTATCAGCAGAACCTGAAGGATTGCCTTTTTCCTTCCCTTGAGCCAAAGCACAATAGTAAGCAGTTTGTCAGTATATTGTAGCTGTGTTTCAGTATTTTAACTTGTTTGGCCAGTAATATCTTCCTGGACAGGGGATGGCCCTGGTCAGTCTTATGCACCTCAGCTCTAGACCAGCACTGTTGATTTGTTTTGTGTGTGGTGTTTTGGTTTTCCTTTTCCATGTCAGAACACCCTTCTTGACTTTTTTATACTCGACAACGATCTTTTCTCCTGATAGCATGGATGAAAAATAGCAGGCCAGTTCACATGGCCTGAAAACTTGGCAATGCTGCCAGAAGTGGAGGCTCCATAAAGCTTAGTGTTGGGGTGCTTTTTGCTTCTGCATTCATTTATTAAAGGTTTATTAGCACCTATCATGGGGTAGTTAACAGTGCTGCGGGCTAGAGAGACTGTGGTAAACAGGTTCAGCCCTCATCGAATCTGTATACCTTGTTAAGACACACGTTTGTCAGATGTTTCACTATAAGCATAGTTAGTATTGAGTGTGTAACAAGGGAAGCAGATTTTGGGGTGGGTTATGGAGAGAGACCAGGGGAGACTGCTGCTGTGGCTGGAAGAGCCTCCAAGATGCAGACGTAGCTCTAGCACAGACCCTCAGAGGGGAAGGACCTGGCATACTCGGCAAATGGAAAGAAGCCTGGTGTGGGTTAGAGTGGCAGGAAGTGAGGTCAGATCACACGGGACCTCATAAACCTTCTTAAGGACCATGGGATTCGCCTGTAGGTTTCTGACAGTCTTACCAACCATGACCTGGCTCTGTGTTGGCCGGGGGACTTCTCCCTCTCTGAGAAGGTGGCACCGCCCTGGGGAGTCTCTCTCCTCAGTGCTCCTCTGAGTCTCTCCTCAGCTGGTCTCATGCTGCACCTTGACTGGCTGCTTCCCAGCAGGAACTTCGCCATCCCCAGGCCTCTGATGAGAGGGTGAGAGGAGCAGAAAAACTCACTTCAGATCATCATTTCCTGGCTCTGTGAATGTTTTCTGGGCTGTGGAATAAACAGTATGACTGACTGCATGACAGGCGCCACCTGGAAAATGCCTGCTGTATGGCTATTGTTCACCTGACCAGCTGTGAAGGGTCCCAGGTCTAAGGTCACTTGCCCAGTAGTGCTCAGAATGTCCCAGGAACTGCCACCACAGTCAGGGATCTGCTCACCTTAACTCCAGCCCTCGGGTCCCCTTCTTCAGGGGCCTGTTGGCACCTTCTTCAGTATCTTTCAGTGATTTCCTAGTGTGTGATGCAGGCCTGCTGTGTCCTAGAGTCCCACCTCTTAAATCCCAGCACAGAGCTGCTTCAGTGGCCTCCTGTGCTGTATAGAGCAAGTCACCTGCTCTGACTTGGTTACTGCTGTGGGTGCGCGTGCACACGAGGCAGCTGAGTGCAGCAGGCTGAGCACTATTCTGCCATCAGAAATCATATGCTGTGCTGTAAGCAGGTCACTTCTCTGGGCTCAGTTTCTGCATCTATACTCTTGGCATGATGATAATATCAGCTTCTGTACCTTGAGCATTGATTCTTTTAATGTGTGAGCACAGTAATATTTCCATTTTGTATGCTCATCTCTCAGACTTGTGAAGGGGATGAAATGAATTAATGTGCAAGGCTCTTCCCAACCTGAAATATATCAGGTAAAATAATTTTATTCAAAGTTGACTGGGGAATTTAGACAAGTGAAAATCATCATTAGCAATGTTTTATGGTAACTCTTGTTATGTAGTATTGATTTACAAGTATATTCTATTTATACTATAGATTATTAAAATTTTTTTTTAGATTATTAAATTTTTAAATGAATGTTTACCGAGAGCCTTCTATATATCAAGTGCTAAACTTGTGGGACTTAAATTCTAGCAAGGAAATGGGCAATAGATGTAAATAACTGTACATTGGAATGTTACATCTGCTGTGGAAAAGCCAAAAAGCAGATCAGGATGAAGGGCAGAGGGGCAGGTTGCATTTTTAATAACAGTGAGCCGTTTATATTTTATACAAGTAGATACTTCACTTAGTCATTCAACAAAAGATGACAGAGTGCCTGCTGCTGTGTGCTGTGGCCTTGAGTTGTAACAGTGAGCAGGGAGGAGCAGGCAGAGGGACAGGATTTCATGCTACTTCATGGCCAGTAGAGAGTTGGCAGGTAGAGTCAGCAGGATCTGGTGCTCTGTCCGCTTTAGAATGACCTGCCCTTGCCACTAGCTGGAGATTGATTCTTGTTTAGAATCCAGAATGTACAGCAGTTCCTACACCCTCCCCTAAGCAAGGCCACTTCCATTACACCAGGAGGCCTTCGCACTGAACTGTATCTCTGGCCCTTTTTTTTTTTGTTTTGAGACAAGGTCTCAGTAAATCACTAAATTGCCCAGACTGAGCTAGAACTTGCAGTCCTCCTGCCTCTGCCTCCCAGAGTACTGGGATTACAGGTGTGCACCACCACATCTGGTTTGAAACCACTTCTTAATGGTTAGCTCACCCCTACAATGACAAGTTTCAGAGGATAGATATCCTGTCATGGGGTACCCTGCCCTTGGTCCTCATCACATTCAGATTTCAAATGTCTTCCACATTCAGGACTCTTGAGTGTAGGTGGAATGTGATTGAAACAAGGATAGCACTGGAGGGTTCAGAGATGGATTCTCTAATGCCGTTTGCCAGGTTTCCTAAGCAAGCAGGTGTCCCGGCAAGCCTGATCCTGAGATGAACTTCAGATACTCAGGCTACCCTGAAACATTGCTGCAGTTCAAAAAGAAAGAAAGAAACCAGGCACTTTTTCCTCCTTTCATCTTTGCAAACAAGCAACGTAAAATGTTTAACCAGGCTCTTTGCATCATTCATGAATCTAACAATACTTGTTCTCACAGTCTATGTGCACGCAACTACAAGTTTGGAGCCGATTGTTTAGCTTCTTAAGATAATGAGTGAGGTTTTCTCAGCCTCTCTCCCTCCCTCCCTTTGGGGTGCATGCTAGCAACCCCTTGATGGCAGCTTAGAATCTCCCAAATGTCAGCTAAAAAAAAAAAACAAACCGCCCTTGTGTCACTGTGCCTTCTTGAATCTGATAGCATTAAGTGCATTAAAGCCTGATAAAGTAGCTTTTCTGTGCCCCTTTTTGGCCACATTTAAAAGACAAAATCAAGAGGATTTTCCTTTTCCTAGACTCAGCGCGACTCTATAAAGAGCTTCTGTTTTGTAATCTGTTTTGGAGATCTGATGCGTGTGTTTCTAACACCCGTCACGTGAGGTCTGACGTAGATACCCAACATGACTATGTGCAAGAGACGTGCGTGGGATGGCGGAGCCGGCTCCCTGAAGCAAAATGTCTCTTGTCGGAACCTTTCCCGGGGGGACTAGCTGCCCTGTGCGGTAGATCCCGCTTCCGCACAGCCCCGCACTGGCCCAGTATGGACTTAGGCGAGTTTGACTTCTGCAGGATTCCAGGTCAGTACGTGCCCTAATACAGTGCGTTCTTTTTTTAGTTAGGGTTTACTTCTGAGTTTCTTTTTATAGAAGACAACTTGCAGTAGAGACGAGGAAGTTGCTCTGTCAATTCAGTTTTATTACTTATCTTAGGAATTGAGTGGCCAAAATGCTGGCATGAGGGTTCTTGGGCTTGACCTCTGATCAGAAGATTTAGAAAAATGGGGTTCGGCTTAGCCCTCGAGAGTGGCCTGAAGTGACTTCCAGTTCTCACTAACGGTATACTGGGAGGAGTTACTTCTCTCTCGTCTCTGTCAGGTCTTAAAAGATTTGCTAGGGAAAATATACCAGATTTTAACAAGCCCTATAAAGGGCTTATATAAAGGACATAATGGATATGTTGGTTAACGATATAAAGAGGTTTTTCAAGTTTTCTGTTGTTAACTCATGAGAGTTAAGAGTTATTATGAGCATTATCATTGTAGGGTTTTTTTTTTTTACTCCTGTATATTTCAGTAAAATTATCGTAACTAATTGGACAGACAACAGATTTAATTATGCCATAAATACTGGAACCGTTTCCCTTGTTTTCAAATTCGGTCCCAGAATGTGGGAACCAAGGACTAAAAGCAATGTCATGGCAGTAATGGGAAGGAGTTAATTTTTAATAGATGAATGAGTAGAATTATTTGGATAGATTATTGTGGCCATGCCAGTCCTTCAGGCATGGAGAGCAAGGATGTAGGCAGCAGTAGATTGTTTAAGTAGAATATGGACAGCAGCCCCGCAAAAGAGCAAGTCTCACTTTAATACGCTCCAGCCTATTGATCCACCTGGTTTTTCAGCCGTGCTCAAATCTAAGCAATAGTTAGTCATCACCCCAAGCCTGGAAAAATAATGACAGGTATAGAGAAGGTGTGTCTGCGAGACTGTGAGTGCCCGGTGTGTTTCTCTATTCCTTGAGTTCCCCATCTATGTCTGAGGATTTCTGCATTGTGTTTTACCAGCTGTCGTTCACTTTGTCTTTAGTCCTTTTATGCTCATATGTGATTACTTTATTTACTAAAATAAAATAATTTTCTGGGTGAGCATGAACTAGTGTCACAGCTGTGCAGCAGGCTGAGTCAGGAGAATGGAAAATTTGAGACCAGCCTGGACAACTTACCAAGATCCTGTCTCAAAGTAAAAAGGGCTGGGGGGTACAGCTCGGCGGTAGAGCACTTGCCTAACATGCGTGAAACTCTCTGTTCGATCCCCAGCACCACATACATACAGAGGTACCTACGTACATATGTACTGAAGTAAAATAATTTCCTAGAAACAGAAGTGTTTTCTTATTGGTTAATACAGTAGTTCTGTAACTTTTTGGTCCTAGAACCCACTTACACCTTCACAGATCATTAAAGGCCCAAAGCTTTTGTTTATCAGAGTTTTGTCTAGCAACATTTACCATATTAAACCAGACTTGGTGGTGCATACCTGTAATCCCAGCACTCAGGAGGGTGAGGCAAAAGGATCACCATGAGTTCAAGGCCAGCCTGGACTATATAGCTAGACCCCATCTCAAAACAGACAAAAATTACATATTCAAAAATCTTAATGAAAAATTTTAAAGCTGTTAGTTTATGAAAAATGACTATGATAAACCCAAGTACATGATAAAATGAAATTTTATTAAAGTGACTGTAGTCTAAAGCAAAAAAAAAAAACGTTGAAAGAGTGGTATTTTACATTTTGCAAATACGCGAATTTGGCTTAACAGAAAGACAGCTGGATTTTCATATCTACTCCTGCATTCAGTTGTAATAAATTTTGAGCTGTAATAATGTTTTACTTAAGGTATGTAAAGAAAATCCAGCCTCACACAAATAGGGGGAAAGGGGAGACATTTTTAAAAGCCCTTTCAGTTCATTGTGGATATTCTTTGGTACTACCCCCAAATTTGACAAGTGGTACTTTATATATATATTTCATTCAGGAGTCAAGTGTTAATAAAAAGAATAATTTTTACTTCCTCAATTGGGTGTTATTGGTATGATGCCTGCAGGTTTTTTTGTTTTGTTTTTTTGTTTTTGGTGCCGGAGATCAAACTCAGGGCCTTGTGCTTGTTAGGCAAGTGTTCTATCCACTTAGCTAAATCCCCAGCCCTGATGCCTGTAGTTTTACCCATCCTTGCTTTTGTACCACTGCTACACATGTCAACACAATTTTTAAAAAGCTAACAATATCTTATTATAAAATAAATAGTCTGACTTTATGAATCTAGGAAAGGGTCTTAGGAGATTCGGAGGTAAAGGGAGCACACTTTAAAAGCTGCCAGGTTGCTGGGCATGATGGCCCACACCTGTAATTCCAGCACTTGGAAGGCTGAGGCAGGAGGATTGCTGTGAGTTCAAGGCCAGCCTGGGCTCCATGGTGAGTTCAAAACCAGCCTGAACTACGTAGCAAGACCCTTTCTCAAAAAGATAAAATTAAAACTGCCAGATTAAGATGCTCAGAAGAAAATAGACAAGAATTATTTTTTCCTAGTATTTTTGCTCTCTTTAGAGTAAATATTGGCTTCATTTAGGTCTGATTTTTAAGATTCTAAATCAGGAAGTGTTATAAGCACAATATGTAATTTAAGCCATTCCTGCTCGAAGTCTATAGGGCTCGTTCTTCTTTTCTCGGTATCAGTTTCATCAGTGATGTATTGTGCAGAGAATACGAACGTGGGTAAGGTTGTCTCTGCACTTAAAGAGCTCATAGGAAAGATAAGGGAACAAATGCATGAGACTATGTGCTATAATCATGGTATGAACAAAGAAGCCCCAAAGGAGGGAGGCTGCCTAGATGGGGGTGTTCCTAGCAGTTCTTCAATAAGTGTTTTTTGTAAGAATTGAGATAACTTTTGAGTTCAGACACCACCCAGCCCACCTTCTCAGCCAGGGCTTCAGAGGGCTGCATACTCTTCTGCAGGCTCCGAGCTGTCTGGGTGAGGGCCATCTCTGACCTGAACCACTAGGATGGCCCATGAGCTGGGCTGCTACCCCCAGCTCTCCTCCCTCTGAGCCTGTCAGTACACGGCCTCCTAAAAGCTCTCTGTTTTGCCTGTAGTATTCCTCCTGCTCAGACCATCCTTCTCAGACCCGTTTTGTTTATTCATTGATACCAAGTAATCCAGGACCTCTGTAAATAAATTGTCACTTACTCATGTAACATTTTGTACTTAAGTAAGGTCTGCGCTATAGACTCCAGTTACTAGTTGGCAGCTGTCTTTCTTCCCCTCAGCGCTGAGGTCCTTGAATATAGAGACCTGTTTCACTCCCCTCTGTATCTGCTGCACCAGACCTGACCATGTTCATTGTTAACATACTGTATCTGCTGGATAAAATTGATAAAAGAATGAAGATTTTTCACGTGTGTCAAGAAGGCCAGTCAAAGTGCTACTTAATAACTGACTTGGGCTGGGGATTTAGCTCAGTGGTTAGATTAGAGTGCTTGCCTTGCAAGCACAAGGCCCTGAGTTCGCGCCCCAGCACCAAAAAAAACTCTTGACTTTACAAGGATTTCTACCACACAAAGATGTTCCCCTGAAAGATGTCATACATGGATTTTTCTGAAGTTATGAGAATATTTTAATGACATTGTAATGATATTCTTGTTTTTATATGTGTTAGTCTAGCTGTAAGAACGACAAATGATTTTAGTAAGTGTTAACAGCTGGCCTTTTGCTTACCTTTTAACCTTTAACATGAGAGAAGAATGAGATGGTCCATAAGAGTGGATGGAGCTTTGTCCATAATCAGTCTGAACCAGGACACTGGACAGTGTTTTTTAGCCTAATGTGAAATACCGTAGAGCAGGCCCTGGGTATCTGCATGGATCCAACTAACCAATGCTTGAAAATACTTGAAAAAAATTATATCTCAACTGAATATCTACAGGGCTTTTTCTTGTCATTATTCCCTAAATAATACAGTGTAATAAACTATTTTCATAGCATTTACATTATATTAGGTATAATCTAGAGGTGATTTGAAGTATAGACGAATACATGCATAGGCTATGTAAATGCTACCCTGTTGTTTATAAAGAATTTAAGCATCCATGATGCATTGTGGTATCCACATGGGGTCCTGGCACTAATCTCCCTGTGTTCCCCAGAGGAAATAGAGCCAACCGGGAGATTCACAGCACTGGAGAATATTTTGGAAGAAGGAATAGTTTTAGAAGAACTAGAAAGACAAAATAGGTGACATCCATACTGGCCTAAACCAAGAGAGAAGCCACCATTTTGAATCATTTAACAGCATATGTTTTGTCAGATGTGAGACTATCCAGTCAAATTGGGTAAAGAATTGAAATAAAGTATGGACTTCAGCGAAAACAAACAAGATAAGAATATGTGAGGCGGTGGACAAAGTAATTCCTAGAGGGGCCCAGAGCAGGCAAAAGCGACACCAGCAAAGATCATTAATCCATATGGATCCCAGTGAAGGACCAGGGCATGGAGGGAGCCGTAAAGAGCCCCTTTAATTGAATTCCATTTTTACCTATAGAAATAGTCTCCCACATGTCTAGAAAAGATTTGTGGAAGATCACAGTTAAAGACAAGGTAAACGAGAGTAGAATTAATGTTTAAAAAAGTGAAATAATAGTCACATCAGAAACCCAGGCCAAGAATGGCTGCAACTTGACAAAAGTTAGCTCCAAGCCTCCTTGTCTCAAGAATTAAAAGAGAAACATGGTGAATATGTTGTTCTTATTATCTGAATTGAAGATTTTGTTAATAAAAAGGTACTTTTTCCCATTGCTGAACTCGATACAAGGATGTATCAAATGGATGATTGTATAAAGAATGTTAAATATCATAATTGGCCCAGCTTATAACAGCAACTTTACAAAAAGGCAAAGAGAGATCTTTGTGTGGCCATCTGGTTTTTCCAACTGAATAAATGCCGTGAGTTCACGCTATTCTCCAGCACTAGGAAGTCATTGCCACACGCTGTTAAAGAAATATCCTCAAGCTGTATGGCTTTTTGGAGTCAGCACTTGTAGGATAGCCCAGAGAGATGGCTTTGTTTTTAAATGCAAGAATGATCTATTAGTGGGAAGTGAAAATAATGAGTTTCTGTTAGCCTTTTGTGAAGTGAAAGGTCAATATATCAGGGTCAGTTTTTCAGTTGTGTCTCAGGTCTCTATGTACCATGTTTCTTACTGGAAGTGTGAAAGCCACTGCTGTGGTCATCCTTCAATAAAATGTCAGGAGTCTCTGGTCATCCCAGGCTCACAGTATATAGAAAACAATGAGATTTTTCCCTGTCACGTTTGTGTGTGTGTGAGATATAAGAGAGTAACATATACGGAGAAGAACAAACATGGGATCTTCAGACCAGACCAAGAGCCGCTATTCCTTTAAATTGTTCTAATTTAGGAATCTGTCATGAGACATATTATTGTAGACTTAGAAATATACTTTCCTGGTATTGTGCTTCGTCTCCTTTTTGTTTGCCTTCAGTACCTCACAGAGTTCTTTTTGAAAACCCTACTGTACTTTGGCAGTAGCAAAGGGGAAATCAGACAGGGAATGGACGGGGCCCCACCGGCGCTGCTGGAGCAGAGAGGCTGGGTGCCCCTGGTGGTCAGGCTCAGTCACACAGACAGCCACTGTCCCAGCAGAGCCACGGAGAAGGGCTCCTGCAGTCGCTGCTGTTTCTCTGAGCAGGCAATACCTTCACATACGGGGACCACTAACTAGGGAAACTTTTTCAAAATTATTTTCATGCTTCATGAATTATGTTTGAATCAGTTCATCAGTGTTATCTTTGAAAAGAGATAAGAGGCTTGTGGCCGAACCACGACATTGCCCAACTCTAGGGTTCAATGCAGCACCCTTCAGTGACATTGGAAACCCCACCACCTCCAAATTTGGACATGTATTTATAGTTACAATTATTATTTTAAGTGGGGAACGCATTCTAGGAGGATTTCCAACTACAGCTATTAGCAGTGTCATGAGGAACAGGCTGGGGTAAGAAAAAGATTTAGCTTCTAATGTTGACTCCAAAACTTGGGAACAACAGTGGAACGAAATTAAAATCCTGAGTTTTTATACCAAGATTTTTTTTTTCTCAGAAGTTGCACATAGTCTAGAAATAAGCCACTGCGGAAGGGGCTCTGATCATTTCTCTCCCCTTGTTTCAGATGACAGTCATGTCCCTTTCCAGGGACCTCAAGGATGACTTTCACAGCGACACCGTGCTCTCCATCTTAAACGAGCAGCGCATTCGGGGCATTTTGTGTGACGTTACTATCATTGTGGAAGACACTAAATTTAAAGCCCACAGCAATGTCCTGGCCGCTTCAAGCCTTTATTTCAAAAACATCTTCTGGAGCCATACAATCTGTATTTCCAGCCATGTCCTGGAGCTGGATGATCTCAAAGCTGAAGTGTTTACGGAAATACTTAATTATATCTACAGCTCCACCGTCGTCGTCAAGAGACAGGAAACAGTCACTGATCTTGCAGCTGCGGGGAAAAAGCTGGGAATATCGTTTTTGGAAGACCTTACTGACCGCAACTTCTCAAATTCCCCAGGTCCTTATGTATTCTGCATTACTGAAAAGGGAGTGGTTAAAGAAGAAAAAAATGAGAAAAGGCCCGAAGAGCCAGCCATCACTAATGGGCCAAGGATCACAAATGCATTTTCCATCATTGAAACAGAAAATAGTAATAACATGTTTTCTCCACTGGACTTGAGGGCAAGTTTCAAAAAAGTCTCCGATTCCATGAGAACGGCTAACCTTTGCCTAGAGAGGACTGACGTCTGCCACGAGGCAGAGCCCGTTCGCACGCTTGCTGAGCACTCGTATGCTGTTTCGTCCATCACCGAGGCTTACAGAAGTCAGCCTGCCCGGGAACATGACAGCAGTTCGCCTGGGAAAACAGGTAAAGAAAATGGAGAAGCTCCTGCCGCAAAACCGAAAACATGCCGAAAGCCAAAGACCTATTCCTTACCCCAGGATTCTGAATCAGCCACAGAAAACATACCACCCCCTCCAGCAGCCAACCCAGAGATTAATCAAGAAAGAAGTCCACAGCCCGCAGCAAGTCTCCCTCATTCAAAATCTCCCAGCAACGAAGGAGAGGTCCATTTTTCCAGGGAAGATGAAAACCAGTCTTCCGATATTCCTGGCCCGCCAGCGGCAGAGGTCCCACCTCTCATTTACAATTGTAGCTGTTGTTCCAAATCCTTTGACAGTAGTGCTCTGCTCAATGCCCACATGCAGCTTCACAAGCCCACCCAGGAACCGTTAGTGTGCAAATACTGCAACAAACAGTTCACCACCCTGAACCGATTGGATCGGCATGAACAGATCTGCATGAGGTCAAGCCACATGCCCATTCCTGGAGGAAACCCACGCTTTTTAGAAAACTATCCCACCATTGGACAAAATGGTGGTTCCATCCCAGGCCCGGAACCTTTACTGTCTGAAAATAGAATTGGTGAATTTTCTAGTACTGGAAGTACTTTGCCAGATGCAGACCACATGGTTAAATTTGTTAATGGGCAGATGCTCTACAGTTGCGTTGTGTGCAAACGTAATTATGTGACTTTATCAAGCCTCCGGAGACACGCAAATGTTCACTCCTGGAGAAGAACGTATCCTTGCCATTACTGCAACAAAGTGTTTGCACTGGCCGAATACAGGACAAGACATGAAATTTGGCATACGGGGGAAAGGCGGTATCAGTGCATTTTCTGCCTCGAAACTTTCATGACTTACTATATCCTAAAAAACCATCAGAAGTCTTTCCATGCCATAGATCATAGGCTTTCCATCAGTAAAAAGACAGCGAATGGAGGCTTGAAACCTACTGTCTATCCATATAAACTGTACAGGCTACTGCCTATGAAATGCAAGAGAGCTCCTTATAAGAGCTACCGAAATTCTCCCTATGAAAATGGTCGAGAAAACAGGCAAATAAATGAGTCTACACCTGGTACCTATGTCGTTCAGAATCCACGCAGTTCCCAGTTATCTGCACTGAATTTCCAAGATAGTGTAAACACCTTGGCCAACGGCCCAGCCATCCCTTTAGAAGCATCTGCATGTCAGGACATACCTGCTTCTGCCAGTGTGCAAAATGCAGAGAGCACCAAATGGCGAGAGGAGACAATGAAGATTGACCTAGACAATAACTTTTATTCAACTGAGGTATCAGTTTCTTCCACTGAAAATGCTGTCAGCTCTGACCTCCAGGCAGGAGGCATACCTGTCTCATCCTTGAGTAATGGCAGTGAGAACTCAGCCTCTGTGATCAGCTACAGTGGCTCGGCATCCTCAGTCATTGTGCACAGTAGCCAGTTCTCATCGGTGATCATGCACAGCAATGCCGTCGCTGCCCTGACCAGCAGCAGCCACCGAGCCCCTTCAGACCTGGCTGTCAGTCAGTCCCGGAAAGACGACCACAAGCCCGAGACAGATAAAGTGGGTAGGTTTGCAAGCAGACCCAAAAGCACTAAGGAGAAAAAGAAAACTATTCCATGTAACAAGGTAGAAATTCCAGATGAATCAAAATACGCTGCTGATCCTGGAGGATCGTTAAGCAAATCTGCAAACACAATTGAAGAAACTAGTAAAATTGAAACTTATATTGCAAAACCTGCTCTTCCTGGAACCTCCACAAATAGCAACGTTGCACCCCTTTGCCAAATAACAGTGAAAATTGGGAATGAAGCCATTGTGAAAAGGCATATCCTGGGATCTAAACTGTTTTACAAAAGAGGAAGAAGACCCAAGTATCAAACACAGGAAGAGACAGTGTCCCAGGTGAGTGACCCAGAAAACCAGGGAGACAGCCCACTCGGGCTTTGCCAGTCGGAGTGTGTGGAGATGAGTGAAGTATTTGATGACGCAAGTGATCAGGATTCCACTGATAAGCCATGGCGCCCTTACTACAACTACAAGCCCAAAAAGAAATCAAGACAGCTGAGAAAAATGAGGAAAGGCAACTGGAGGAAAGAACATGGAAACAAGAGCCCAAGCAATAAGTGTAAATACCCAGCAGAACTGGACTGTGCTGTAGGGAAGCCTCCTCCTGATAAAGCCTTTGAAGAAGAAGAAAATAAAGAGATGCCCAAGCTGCAGTGTGAACTCTGTGATGGAGACAAAGTATCAGGGGCTGGACACCCAGGCAGGCCCCACCGGCATCTCACTTCCAAGCCTTATGTCTGTGAACTCTGTGCCAAACAGTTCCAGAGCCCTTCCACACTCAAAATGCACATGAGATGTCACACTGGAGAGAAGCCGTACCAGTGCAAGACCTGCGGACGGTGCTTCTCAGTACAAGGAAACTTACAGAAACACGAACGCATCCACCTGGGCGTGAAGGAGTTCATCTGCCAGTATTGCAACAAGGCATTCACATTGAACGAGACCCTCAAAATCCATGAAAGAATCCACACTGGTGAAAAGCGTTACCACTGTCAGTTCTGTTTTCAGAGTTTTTTGTATCTCTCCACAAAAAGGAATCACGAGCAGAGGCATATTCGGGAGCATAATGGGAAAGGCTTTGCTTGCTTCCAGTGCCCCAAAATCTGCAAAACAGCTGCTGCCCTTGGAATGCACCAAAAGAAACACTTATTCAAAAACCCAAGTCAGCAGGAGAAAGATGGTGACGTGTGCCATGAAAACTCAAATCCTTCAGAGAGTCAACATTTCATTGATTCGGAAGACAGTGACCAAAAGGATAATGTACAAACCATTGTTGAAAATGTCCTTTGAGTGGCAATAGTTAGAAAAATCTTCAAAAGATAAGTTGGTGGGGCTTTTTCTTTCAGTGTTTTTTCAAGTTTTGTTTTGTTCACCTAACAGTCATGAAGGAGTGAAATGTTTAAAAATTTTTTTTCATGTGTGAAAACTCCAGAAAAAGGATCCTAATATCTACTTTGGGTTTTAGCATTAACTTCATACAAAGTGCACAAAAACAAAATAGCTCAGTCCTCTGACATCCCAAATATCTTGTGAATATCTTGTGAAAGTTCTTAGCTGTGGTATTTCTACCAGTGGGGAAAAAAGGAGTTTAATTTTAGCCTAATTTAAAACTTTCTAGTAAATGCTGATAGCTGGCTGCTGAACAGTCTTTAGTCACTGGAGAAAATAAGGGTCAAATATGAAGATGGCATCTTCGAAATGTGTGAAATGGTAAATGAGCTATAACAGTATTTATTCCCATCTGCCTTCTGCACTAATAAAATGTGTTTAAATTAATGGATACATATGAAATACTTAAACAGTGTAACTGAAAATATGTGTGTAATGAGTAACCTAAAGTAGGACATTCATACATTATCTAGAACTACTTTTCTGCAACATAAACCTTGTAAAATACATATATAAATCACTATAACTTTTAACTGTCCATATGCCCTATAGAGAATTATAAGCAATAGATTTGCAGATAATGAAGACTGGTGTAAAAATCAGTAGAAAGCATTTTGAATGTGATATAAGAGCATGTGTATGCTTTTAGGTGGAATGCTGTGCTGTTCTCTTGAAATATGGCAAGCTATTCTTAGAACTGGTTTCAAGTCACAGAAAACGTGGGTCATGCCTTATCTGTGAGCAGAAGCTGTCCCAGAATTTACCTGTGCCGTATAATACTTTGCAGTGAAGAAGGGTCACATTCTTCTGAAACTCTCTGCAGTCTTCCAGCCATCTCAAGGCCATGGATGTGGAGGTCTAGACAGATTTAAGGGTTCAGATAAACCTGGCCAATTCCATTCCACTGAGGGAGTGTCCGGGAGATTTAGTGCACAGCACACACGTGGTGGTAAGTTTCCGGGCACTTAAAAGCCTGACTTTAAAACCCTTAAAAGCCCTACAGTTCCTAGCCTTCCTGGAGATTATGCAGCTCACGAGTACATACTGGTATAAAATAAAAGGACAACAGAAACACACACATTGACTTGAGTGGGGAAGAGGAAGTGATGACCTTCCTCGCCTGAAGCAGTAGCTTTGCTTTTGGGGGGTAGGGAGGTAGAATACAGAGTAGCCAGGTGCTGTCCTTTCCTTATATTACTCAGAGACATATACACAAAGCCAAGTGCTTTGTCTTCGTATTTGCAGACATCCAGTCCCCTTACTAAAGACTTAAGTTTTTAATGTTCTTTTAACTGACCCACACTATCAACATTGCACTCAAAAATCTAATTGCCCTGCAGGATATTCTGTCGTGTGGAGTAGGTTCCTGGAAAGCTGGAACTCCTGATTCTTACTTTTAAAATTGCCAGAATAGGAGGAAGAGAGAACACATTCCTACTCTTTGATCACCAGTATGAGCGAAATCCCGAACTCAGCTCAAGGCTGACCAGCAGCCATTCACGTTCATTGGATTCGATAGATGGAACGGCAAGGTCATCCGAGGTTGGAAAGTTATCATTATGAAGAAGTGGCTCAAAGGACTCCACATTCTCTGAACATGTGTTGTGATGTCTCCATGAAGAAAACTTACTATGGTTTTGGGTGGGCAAGAAAATGTTTGCACACCCAGAAAAGGACATGATTCAAGTTGACCTTTTTATACTGTAGTACTTTGCTGTTAAGTAACCCCAATATTGTATCTGCTTTTATCTTTTGTTCATCTACTTTCACTTCCATGCAGTATTATATAGTAGAGGAAAATGGGAAAATGCAAGCAAATACAATTTTATTTTAAATGTATATATGTACACCTACACCATCCTTTTGGGTTTTGTTAAGGAGATAGTCACAAAGGGCTTTGAAAATCACCTTTGAATTGGTAATTAGAATATTGATAAGCAATCTTGTGATCCATTCATTTGTTGTCTCAGTTAGGATTATGAACCAATCAATTACATATTTTAGTTATTTTGATTTAACTACCGATACAAAATTATTACATGTGGTGATGTCTCCCAGCCCTTACATGTGGATATTTTTTAAGTGGACTTGTATGCTGATAATTCTAGACCAAAGTAAATATGGCAGAATATTTATACATGAAAAAGTAATTTTGCAAATATTTTCTATAATTGTATTATTCATTTAAAATGTTGATAGCTTGTGTTAGTTTCAGGGAGGGGTGTATATTTTGATAAAAAAATACTTGACTTTGTAATTCTGTATATTCTATACAATTTATAGCAGAGCCGTTTTAAGACAACCTTGTTGCATTTTTTGTTAATTGTGGAAATTTTATTATGAGTGATGTTTAAGTATGCATTGAGTACCTAGTGACCAACTAGAATTAAAGTAAGTGTAAACAGTGAATATACTGTATGCTGTACAAGATATATTGTAACTTGGTTGTTTCAGCATCTGTATTTTGGTTAGAAGATATTATTAAATGCAGATGTTAAGGGTCGAAAAAGTCTAATTTTATTTTTAGAAATAATGAATATAAACTTGGTTTTGCTTGATTAAAATAGCTTATTCCTACGTTAAGTCTCTTTAAATGTTTGAATATTCTTTTGTGCAGCTATTTCTTCTGTGAGTCACAGCTTTGTCACATATTATTCATTCAAAATATTTGTTTCCTTGTTTACATTTCATGATACCTACTTACATGCTTAGGACTCGAATGGATTATAACATTAAAAAAGAAAGTAGAGTAAGAGAGACTGAAGTCTTCTGCTAATTGTTTTCGGATAGGCCTGATCTTACAAGCAATACATCGGAGAGTGAATGCTCTCTCGAAAGTATGCAGCTGCAAACAAGTTGCAGCTAGTGCGCGCCACCCCTGAAGTAGACATCACAGACATCATACAGAGACTTGGAGAAGGTCTCACAGCCCGGCAGAGCCCAGAGTCCAACCCAGGTCTGCCTGACTCCTGTACCCGTGTGTGTGCTCCTTCTCAACATTTTAGAGAACCTTGCTTAAGCTAAATGGAGAGCAGAGGGGAGCGGAAGGGCTGAATAATGTGGCTTTAGGATGAGGGTTGTTACAATGACTGCCGGTAAGGGGCTGAAGGAGGCTGTGTTAGCTTCACCTGACTGGGGCTTCTCTCATTATCTGCGGATGTTGCCCTGTGAAATCAATTGTAAGAGTTTTTAGCCTGTTTTTTTCTCTTAAGAATATGAAGTAAAATTTTAATGCAATTGTAACCTAACAATTTTTCAAATGACAGAGAAGAATCTGTTGTATCATCACAAACTATCCCTACCCTTTAGCTAATTATCCTACAAGTACAGTTAGTCACAAAGGGTCATGTGAAAGAGGGTGTCAGTGGCTCAGACAGCACAGTTCATCACCAACACAGAAAATAATTCAAAGTTCCAGGCTTAGTGATGGCTGGCCATAGCATTAGTTTTGTATTTCAAGGGCAATCTAGATTCACTGAAAACTGATAATCTGCTAAAACTAACTTCATTATCTACCAAAACAAGAGTTACTATTGAAAGAACTTGTAACAACTGAGAAAGTACCTGAATTTAAAGCATAAAAATAAATCATGCAAGGCAATACTGTTTATACCTATTTTTAATTAGTTCAGGGCCTTTTTTTTTTTTAACTCAGGTCTTTCACTCCTATTGCTGTTTTCTTCCTTGCTTATCACCTATTTGTTGATTTGGTTCTACTGTCTCCATCAGCTTCTCTGCAGAGGCGTCCATTTCATTCGTGTCTGAGTGCTCCTCACCTTTCCTCTCCCCAAATCCTGGACACCTATCAATTTCCCTTCCAGAGAGAGCAGCCCCCTTTGGTTCCTCCCTCGTTGCATCCCTGGTTTTTCAAACAAGATGGTCAGTGAGCGAGCATGTTGGTGTGTAATTTTTAAAGACTCTTCACTCCAGATTTAGCTAACTCACGGAAGAACTGGTAACAGAGTTGTGATTGTATTTATCTCATTAAACACCAATTTTACTCATTTAGAATTTTTTTCTGGAAAACCAAAAGTATTTACAAAAATTTTTTGGTTTCTGAATAAGGGATTGCCTTCGTTACTTTTCTCATTGCTGAGGCAGAACACCCAGCATCCAAAGTTAAAGGGGGAAAGGTTTATTTAGCTCACAGTTTGTAGAAATCTCAGTCCATAATCAGCTGGCTCCAAGGCAGGGTGGCCTGGCAGAGGAGCATCACAGAGGAGAAACAGTTCATGGCAGAGCAGGACAGGAAGTTGGCAAGTAGCAAGCAAGTCCAAGCGAATTTAGGAGCTTCTTTCTGCACCTTTTATATTCTTATCTAGGCTACCAGGCTTAGGTGGGTGCCAAACCAAACAGTAGACTGATTTAGTAATCACACCCCCTTAATCCTAGCACCCTTAATCCTAGCATCTCTCCACAAACCAATCACACACTTAAATGGAGCCACCTCTGAAAAAGCCCCACCTGTGACCATGTGAGGTTTTGGGCAGACATCTCAACTCAAACCATAATAGGGATAAATATTCCTGTTATAAGAAAATTTGTCATACAAATTTTAAAGGAAAACAATGCTGGCTTGTATAAAATCTTAATTCATTTATCCAAAATACGCTTGAGTGTCAGCATTTCATCAAGGCTAGAACCACAGAGATAGGAGGCAGCCTTGAGATCAAGTGAAAGAGATTGATAAAACAACAGATTATGAAACTGCCCTGAGCACCCAGGGGCCCAGAATCAGTGGAAAGAACAGTACTGAGCTGGGGTTTCACCAGAGTGGTTAGATTCACACCACTGTTTAGATTTCACCAGTGGTTAGAATCAGTGAGTAAAGGAGTCCTGGGTAGATGTAAGGTGTCCTGAAAGCCTGAGTTTGGGTTGGCAAGACTCGAGAGGTGGGCAGAAGGACACATCAGAGCTTTACAGGCCTTGCCAGAGAGTATGAACTTCTCTCCTGATGGCACAAGGGCCCTGGGAGAGCCGATGAGAGCATAAGAGGTAGGAGATGAGGTCAGAGAGAGGTGCCACAAGGTCCAAGCAGATGAGAGCTTTTGGAGGCCTTGGGCAGAAAGTGAAAGGATGTGATGTATGTGAGAAGATCACTTACTGCAGCATAGTGAGAAGACCACAGGGCAGAGCAAAAGTGGAGGCAGAGAGATCAGACTGATGGGAGGTGGACAAGGGTAGAAGTAGTGAATCAGGACAGGTCTCATTCAGGATACGTAACTTTTTGTTTGTTTGTTTGTTTCTGTTTGTTTTTTGCAGCTTGAACTCAGGGCCTTGCACTTCCTAGGCGAGCAATCTACCTGTGAGCTAAATCCCCAACCCCTCTGGATACGTAATTTTAAATCATCCACTTCAACATTTGACAATCCATGACCATTTTTTTGTTTTTGTTTTTTTGTGGGGTTTTTTTTTTCGTTTTTTTTGCATATTGCAGATTGAACCCAGGGCCTTCACACTGAGCTACATTCCCAACCCGTTTTGCTTATTGTTCTGAGGAAAAAAAATAAAAAACAGTCTCAGTAATCACTAAACTGCTTAGGCAGGGCTCAAACTTGTGATCATGCCTCAGCCTCCCGGAGTGCTGGGATTATAGGTGTGTGTCACCATACCTGGCCCAATCTTGCTTTAACTAGACCCTGGCCCACCTCTCTTCTCTCCCTGTTTTTTCATCTTTAAATTCCCCACTATCTGTTATTTTTTCTCTTTGCAATTTAGTTTTAAAGAAATCAGGTTGTTCACAGTGTAGGTGGTAGCAAGACAACTTCCTAGGTTGGGTTATGTTCTTCCATCGGGAAGAACACAATGTCTGACTAAGGCACTGGATGTATTTTGAAAATAGAATTGAGAGGTTTTATGCCACAGGTGGTGGCACACACCGGTAATCCCAGCACTCTGGGAGGCTGAAGGCAGGAAGAGCCAAAATTAGAGCCCAGCCTAGGCAATTTAGTTACCTAGCAAGACCCTGTTTCAGAATTTTAATAAAAGGGCACTAGGGATGAAAAAAAAAAAAGACTTGTTATTTGATAGTTTTGGGGTGATTTAGGTACTAGGCGGTGACAAAAAGAGAGGAGTCCAAGATGACTCCAAGTGGATCCCAAACTGGGAAGGAAGGTGTTACCAGCAGACGACTGGATATGCGGACCGGACGGTCAGAACAGGGTACTGACTTGAGAAATGGACTGGAAAGTGTATTGCGTCCATTGAAAATGTATTTGAGTTAGGTACTGGGAATACTGATGAGGGCAAAACGGGCAGTCCCTGGAGCCATGACCTGGCGGGGAGCACAAAGAGCTGAGTAATTACAACTGCCATGAGTGCTGAGAAGAGCTACTTAGCACTATGAGGACATGTAATGGAGTATGACCTAGTCTGGAAAGGGAAGGAAGGAAGAGAAGAAGGAATGGAGGGAGAAAGAAAGAAAAGGTTTCAGGTAGGCTGGGACAAAAAGAGGTACTTTAATCAGCTTTGTATTATTAAAAAGAAGTCACTGTGATTCAAACATAGAGAATGCAGAAATAGAGCAGTTAGAACTAGCTGTCACAGTGATCCGGGCTGGTGACTATAGTAGCTTGATATATGGTGACAGTGAAGATAGACAGCAAGGAGAGAGTTTGAGGGATATTTAGGATATAAAATCAGCAGGACTTGATGTTGGATTGGACATAGGAAATGGGGGCTAAGGAGAGATGGAAGGTCATCTTTTAGTTCCATAATTATTGAAAGAGTAGAAATGCAAGGTGTTCCCATGAACCATGTACAAGGAAGAAGCCAGAATCCCAGAGAATCCCAATATTTGACAGATGAGTCAATAGCCTATACATGATACTGAGGCAGAGAAGTAGAGAGAAAAGTGGGGGGTGGCATCTAGGACCTCAGGGATGGAGAACCCTCAGAAAGAATGATCCTGTGTCAAGTGAAGATGTAGCAAAGGAAGAAAAGTTGGAGAAATGCCCTTTGCTCTCAGCAACCAGAAAGTCACGGGCAGTGGTGTGCTGGTATTTAACACCCAGCTCTTAGGAGAGGAAGAAAGCTCAATTTACAGTATTTGTATTTGCCAATTCCTGTCCTGTAAATACTCCCACCATGGACAATTTTAAGCCACCAACATATGGCAGTGAACCTGGGGATGGGAGCTGGTACATGAGAGTTGTTATGAGGCTGCCAGGGTAACTCACACGATGATCTTGGCAAGGATAGTTTTTCTAAGGTGGTGCAGGTGGAGGGGTGAAGGTGGAGACAGTGAAGGAGAACTGTTTCAAGATGCATGGACCCCATGTAAAGGGGAGAAGAAAGAGAAGGGGCCTGTGTGTGGAACCCGAGATCCCAGAACCACAAGGAGTGGAACAAAAGATGAGACAAGAGAGTTGAGGACACTGATGAGGGGCTGATGGTGACAAGGGTAGAGGCTGGGTTCAATTTGAAGATATATGGAACCTAACATCTGTCAGACTGACAACAAATGGAGAGGTTGGAATGAGGAGTCTCAGTAAGACTAATGAATCTGTGATCCAGGGCTGGTTGTAGCTCAGTGGTAGACCACTGACCTAGCATATTCAGGGCCATGGGTTTGATCCACAGCACCAAGAAAAAGAGAGAGAATCTGTGATCTTTGAAGCTCGTCACAATTATTTTCTCATTTGTCCCCACGACACCCCACAGTCCTGTCATGGTGACAGTGATTGTCATCTTCCTTGGAGATGCTGGACACTGAGGCATAGAGAAGTTAAGGGGTTTGCCCGGGCCAGAGAGACAGGACCACCTCCAAACCTTTTGGTCTCCAGGACACTGTTTGCACCTGCGCCAAGTGATTCCACATTGACTAAGGCATTTTTTGGAAGACCCAGAACCAGGACAGTGACAAATACTGGCCTTTCCTCAAAATGAGTGTTTACTGGCTTGAGACTGTAGGTCATTCTTTTCTTTATTTAACATATTCCATATGGCAATTAGCTTTGTGGGCACTGTTCTAAGCTAGATCCAACAAATATTGACTCATTTAATCCATGTAGCAACCCTACAAGAAAGACATTATTGTCATTGCCATAATATGCTATTCTCCTTCACTGCGTCATAAGGCTTAATGGCTTAAAACAATGATTTAGATGATTTCACATGATTCTGTGGTTTGATCAGAATCACCTGAGCAGAGCCTCTAGCACAGTTACAGCCTGATAGCACTGGGGCCAGAGTCATCTAAAGGCTTGACTGAGCTGGCATCAAAGTAGTCCGAGCGAGCCCAGCCCAGATTCTAGGGGGTAGAAGGGTAATACTTCTTAACAGGGTAGTGGCGGGCATGGACAGGGAGGGATGGAATTAATGGCAGCATCTTAGAGAAAAGCTACTGCAAAGGATAAGCCCAATGAGAAACCCATGGCACAGAGACGTTAAGTAACTTATCCCAGGCAGTACAGCTGCCATATAGAGAAACAGTGAATCCCAGGCAGCTGAGTTCCAGGGTCTGCTGGGAGAGGCAAAGGGGACTGGCGCCCAGTAGCATAGCATAGCTCCTCAGGGCAAAGCCGCAGTGGTTAAGACCACAGCGTATTCACAGTGGAACCAGAAGATCCCAGAGTTATCTAGCAAGTGTTTGGGAGGAAGGGAAAAATTCTTAAAAAGTACGAAGAGAAAGAAATTTCAAGGATTGTTTATACAAGGCTTTTTTTATGTTTGGGGTGAAAATATGATTTCATGAGGTCCAACACAAATAGAAGACTTTATACTCTTGCTTTTCTCTGTCCAGTCAGGAAGGAATGGAAATACTAGTGTGCAGGCATGTATGTGTTGATTTTCCTTATAAATAATTAAAATCTGAAACTTCTAGACACTCAAAAGGGTCAGCTATGGGAATGTCTATGGCTCGGACCAGAGAATTAGAATTTGAGGTATAGTATAGCCCAGTCTCAAAAGGATCTTCAGGTTCTTTCAAGGCCCCATTCTGTCCAATATCAAAGCCTGAGTGTCTAGGTCACCAGCTACCATAGACACATCCTGGTCCCTCTATGGGAAGCTTGAGGAAATGACATGTCTACTTCAAAAGGGTTAGTCTCTTCATAGGAGCGTTGGGTGTTGCCAGAAAGAAGCTGACTCATCTCCGGAGGGGCCGCTTTCTCTCCAGAACTCTGACAACCTCAGACAGTGTATAGTTTAGGAGGAAAATAAAGCATATTTAATTAAGAGCTTTCAAGCCTGATTTATAACTTCTAAATATTTAGACACATGATACGCAGGCCTCCCTCTGAACACATCCCCCAACCCTGCAAACGTTAGGGGTGAGGCAGGGCGTGGTTATCCCCACTCCCCCAAACGCTGGTCTCTTTAGCACATTTATGCCTGTGTCTCAGCTCCTGGTCATACTGAAATGTCCATTTCCACCCCACCTCTGTCTGTGCATAGACTCATTTCTCGATGCCTAATTCAAAAGCCTCTTCCTTGCCGTGCTGTACGACAGTCCCTCGGGTCTCTGTTTGCCTCAGCCCTCGCCACTACTCTTGGAAAATCCATTTTTGGCACCACCTGTGCTGTCAGAATCTCTGCCAGACCGAGCCCAGAGCTGGCTGCTTTAGCACTGTGCTCCCAGCATCAGCATCCAGCTGCCCGATGTGACTCATTGCTGAGCATGCTGATTTGCCATCCAGGGTGACTACCCATCCAGGTTTGCTGGGGACTGAAGTTTCTCCCTAGATGGAGCCTTTTCAGGGCTAAAACTGACACAACACTGGTGAAAGGGACTGTAAGGGGAAGAGTCTCTTTAGAAAGGGTGGGGAGTGGGACCAGGACCATACAGGAGGAGAACCAACCGATCCACTTAGGTCTTCAAGCAGTGGGACTGTCGACCTCCTCCAACAGTGCACGCAGACATCCTTCCAGGCTGTGTGAGTCTGGGCAGGGAGGATGGAGGGAACAACCATGGGGTCCGATCTCCAGAACACTACTACAGTCTTTCAGCGAATTCCCAAAGACCCCCCTCTCATTTCGCCTAAGAGCCTCCTGGGCAGCAGCTCATCGTGTAGCTTCCGGCCGCCCACGCAAGGCGTTTGGCCCTAGACTTTGAAGAGTCCACTCTAGGGAAGCTCAATGACCAGCCCACACCTTCCCTCCTCCCCTACCCAGTGTGGGGGAGAGCTATGGGTTTTCCTGATGAATCCTTTCCTATTTTTATGGAGAAGACACCGACACCCAGGTTTCCCGCAGAAATCACTCCTCACCCTCATATTCAGCAACCCCACTTTCAGAGCATATTTGAAATCGGGATCAGGTGGGTGGGCAGCACATGGCCTGGTTTCTAGAGCAGTGTGTTTCTGTGTCTCAACACAAGAACAAGGAGCCTGAGTCAGAACTTTTCCAATCGCCAGAGACAAAACCCAACTAATTACCATGTGGAAAGGACATACATTCATGTATTGTGTGATGTTTTCTCAGCCCTGAACTGCACATGTCTTGGAGGTCCCATAACACAGTGTAGCCAGGTGTGGTAGCACACACCTGTAATCCCAGCACTTTGGGAGGCTGAGGCAGGAGGATTACAAGTTCTAGCCCATCGTGGGCAATTGAGAAAGATCCTGCCTCAACATACAAATAAATAAATAAATACATAAATAAATAAATAGCTGGGGTTATTGCTCATTCTCCAGTACTTACAAAAAAACATAATGGAGTTGAAAACTGTCTGTCACCGAGTAACATTGTAGCCATCCCGATGTCATAGCACAATGCATTACTCACAAGTTTGTGATGATGCTGATGTAAATAAAAATATAGCACTCTCAGTCATGTGACAGTATAGCAATGAATTACATAAGTAATACTTGGTAGTGATCACAGATGACTGTTATGAGTTTATGTATTTACTATACTATGCTTACCATTATTTTAGCCTGTACTCCTACTTATATTTTAAAAATGCACTGCAAACCAATATGCCTTTCCGGCTGCCAGTGGCCTCATGCATCTCCCGCATACTGCATCTGTTCTTGCTGCATGGGACCAGGTCAGTGATCAGCCTATACCAGGGATGGAGAACCTTTTAGAGACCAAGGGCCCAAACTGCAACCCCAAACCCACTTATTTATTGCAAAATGCCAACGCTGCAATTAAACCCCAATACTGTGGTTTTAGTTTAGGAAAAAAAAAACTCATACCTTCACATCTTTTGTCTTAAAAGAAAAACAACATACATGCCATAGGTTCACCGTCACTGGCCTATACCATCTAGATTTATCCAGGTACACTCTACGATGATCACTCAGTGACAAAACTGCCTGCTGCTGCATCTCAGTACTTATCTCTGTAAGTGGTGTATCATTTCAAGGAGTTTGGAGCAAAGCTAGATTTAAGGGCTCAAGCAAAATGTCATATTCCCCCCATCCCCAATTTTTCTCTCTCTCTCTCCCTTTCCCTTTGCTTACTTTCCTCTGTGTTGGCTTCAGTCTCAGACTGGTTCTCCCAGTTGATGGCAAGGATGTCCATGCTGAATGGAATAAAGTTCTTGAGACCAAGAGAAAACTCCCTTTTCAAAACAAGTCTTCAAAGAGACACTTCTAACAATAATCTCCTCTAACAGCCATCTGAATTCAAAAGCAGGACCTCCAGCCTCATAGTTGACACTCATAATCTCCACTGCTATAGGTTGTGTACCTCCTTTTAGGACACACTGAAGACAAGTCAATCAAAATGGCACCAAACACTGCGTTCGAGTGAGACTAACTGAGCCAGGCCACGAGCTGGACCCTTTGATCTTCCTTCAGAAGAACCTGGAAAGAATGTACTGCATTCACCATTTGATAGATGCAGAAAGTAATGGCCCAAGTCTAAGGACTTCACTGCTCTGAATGACAAGAATGTCCATTGGAAACAGGAACCCACTTTACTTCCCAGAAGTTCTTCAACCTCAGACATCAACTTACTGGGGCTCAGATACCCCTTGCCCTCTGACGCCAGAAGTCTCTCTTCTGCCCTCCCTTTGTGCAGTGCGAGGAACACAGACCTTCCTCCCCACTGTCCTTACCTGAGTGCACAACAGCTCTTACAGACAAGAGCAAGCACATTAGAATAGGTGACCCAGCAGTGTGGACACTGATGAAGCTCTATCCCGCTTTCCAGGAACTTTCGTGGTTAAGAGAAATGTGTGTATTTAGTAAAAGTGGAAAGAAGGCTAATGCATTTGTGCGTACTTATGTATTCTGGTGTATTTAAACAGCTAACAGGGCTGGGGATATAGCTCAGTGGTACAGTGTTTGTCCAGAGTGGGCAAGGCCCTGAGTTTGATCCCTAGCACTACAAACACACACGCACACACACAGAGTTAATATATGTACATGGAAACACATTTTTTTTCATGCAGTGCCAAAGGGTATACAGAGAAAAATAGTTTTCCCTTCCACTCTGCCCCCAGATTTCTCCCTGAAGACATTCCCTGTTACCTGATCATGGACACCCTCCCAAGGCTATCCCACGCAAATCTGACTCTGTGTGTGTGTGTGTAAATAAACTTGTATATTCTTTTTTCTGACATAAATGAAAGCACCCTACACATACCTCTGACTACTGCGTCTTATTTATTTAACAATAGACAGTGCAGCTTCTTCCTTGCTGGGACTTTTGGTTCTGTCTTGTTCTTTCAATGGCTCTACAGTGTTCTTTTATATGAGTGTTTAACCAGTCTCCTAACCATAGGTATTTATTTCCAATCTTTTGCTTTTGTGTATGCATTTTAGACAGATTTTTATAACAAAGAGGAAAACAAACAGAGAAACAGATTTCTGCTTAGTTCCCATTTAAACAGAAAATCTATTAACAGAGACCCCTTTCTATTCTGAGAGATCCCGTTAGTTTGTGTATTCATAATTCAAATTCTGAGCTCTCAAGTAAAACTTCTCGGAATTCTGTTCTGTATTAAATGCAGCTAAACAAAAGTTAGTGCCTCAGGGATCTTTTGTTGCTTAAACCAAATGGCATGTGGAGGAAGAGCCTAAGATAGACCCTTAGGGAGGATGGTAAAAGCTGGAACCAACAAGCAGAAATCTGTCTCACTCCAGGCCACCTCTGTCCCTCCATGCCCCTCGTCTTTGTTCGGTCCCTTTTGTGCGGATGGGCCGGCTCTGCCTCTCCCTGCCGGCGGCGGAAGAGGCCAGCTCGGGAGGACCTCACACCAGGAAGAATGCGGTTCACACCCTCCCCAGCCCACAAGGGGACGGCTTTCCCCTTGGTCAGGAGGCTGCTCTGGGTTCAGTGAGCTCCGGCTAAAGGGACAGAGAGCCCTTTGGGAGAACCCCGACTGCAAACGCCTTGCTGGAACGGCTCTCAAGTGCCACCGCGTGGTGCCTCAGGGAGGAGACTTTTGTGGACGTGAACAATTTAGTCAGTAACAACACTGGCACTGGCGGGACCCTCAAGGCCTGTCACAATGGCGTCAGCTTGGCTGACCAGCTTTCTAGCCTGGAGTGTCCTGCAACAGATGCGCTCAGATAGTTAATAAAAAGTTCTGTCTGAATTACAAGTGGACTCGGGCCTTGCACGTTTCTTTGTGGGTGTAGATGTGGCCTGGCCCTAGGAGGTGTCTAATTTGTGTATTTGTAAAGGGTGCCTAAGCTCCTGTCCCCACCACCGAAAAAGCGAACTTATTTGGAAAAGTGTTTTCATTTCACTTTGTCAAATTGTAAACATGTTGTTCTTAAGAAATTTCATAGACTCGTTTGGGTGAAACTTGTTTTTGAACACGTTCTTTCTAAGAAAAGAAACTTACAAAATGAAATATGTTTAGATGTGAAAACTAAGTGTCTAGGTTTGAGAGGAGGCGTGTGGGGGCAGCGTAAGGCTGCTTCCTAAAACTCCCGACAGCTGTTGCCGCCCCCACTGACAGCCTCAGCGCAAGTCCAGCCGGCCCAGCCCTCGCGGAGCATTCGTTCTCCAAGAGACCCTGACCCCTGAGTCGAACGGACCACCGGGGGAAACCCCCCCAGCAAGGGTCGCTGACGCACCATCTGGGGCCTGCGGCTGCCCAGGCAGAAGGGCGGGTCCCAGCAGGGTTATGCCTGGTTTTCTCCCCACCTCTCCAGTAACTTCTTCCCTGACTCACTTTTTTACCCCCACCGCCACTCCCACCCACCCATCCAAGGGTCTTCGTACTAAGCTACATACGGCCTTTTAAAATTTTTATTTTAACAGGGTCTCACTACATTGCTCAGCTCTGCAGGTTGTGCTCCAACGTGTGATCCTCCTGCCTCAGTCTCCCAGAGTGCCAGGATTACAGGCATGTGCCACCACACCTTGCTTCTGCTTCACCTTTTGAAGGAAATCAATGTCGATGTTGTAGTAGCAAGTGTGTGCATGCCTTCGGTAGTTTTCTTAGTAGTACCTGCCCTTTGCTATCCTCAGTTAAAGAGCGTTTGCTTTTGCATTAACTCAGAATAAGACAAGCTAGAACAGAATATCAGATACTGATTCAACCTCAGGTTGTACCTCACCAAGTTTAGCCCATTCCGGATATGAGTGACTCCTACTTATTCCCTGAGATTAGTAGTAAGAGACACAAACACATGCACACAAGTAGCCTGAGGTGACAGGCAAAGACCCCCAGAGAGCAGGGGTGGGTGCCGTGGTGTGCCATGGAGAGCAGCACAGCCCAGGGAGAGAGGTGAAAACAAAGTGCCCATGAGCTACCTGCACAGAAGGAGAAACATCTATGAACCACTTATGGGCCAAGAGCTAGCCGCGGCCACCAGCTGTGTATAATGCACTGACTGTGTTGTGGCCATGCAATCGTCACAGTGCACATGGCATCCCACTGAGGGGATCCTGGAACCTCAATTGCACCACACTGGCTAAAGCTCACAGCTAGAGGGTTGCACAGATATTTACCAGAGGGATGGAAGGATGGATGGAAGGATGGACGGATGGATCCCAGTTTCAAATCCTTTAGGGAAACATAACTAAACAAAAAATGAAGCCAGGTCTAAGGTAAGGCTGTTGTCTCTACAAGAAAAGGGGTCCCCTGGCTCCCTGGCCTGATTCTTACTGTTCAAATGAATCCCAGTTCCTCTGTGTTGTAACAGTACAATCCAACTCCTCAGAAATCCTGTGGAGTCCAGCATCTTGCTTGAAACCATAACAAAGCCAGAGTGTTTATAAACTGTTTGCTGAAGAGTGTTTTATGCCTGATACTGTCAGATCCACCAGGAAATATATACGTGTGTGTGTGTGTGTGTGTGTGTGTGTACCTCCACAGAAAAATCAATTTAGTAAGAAATCCCAAAGTAGGCGATTCTGAAGCTCAGTTGCATCAACAAGTTTTCGCCTGTCAACACCATGCTTAATATCTGCCTTCCTAGTCAGAAGACAGCCAAGGACAGTCCACCCACCAGAGCTTCACGCAAGACCACAAGCACAAAGGACAGCATAGCAGGACCTCCTGCCTTCCTCAGAGGCTCCCACAGTCTGCGACAGACCAGTCCCTGGTGAAAGGAAAAGTCTACCCAGAAAGGCTACCTGCAGAATTTGGTGCGTGGTCATTGGATAGCTGTACAAAGTCAAGGCTCTGTGAGCACAAAAGAAGAAGACATGACTTATGGGTGAGCACCCAACATGTTTACCACAAAATCGCTTCATCAGCAGTTACTGGCAATCATCCAGGCCAATCCAAACCCTGCTAAATAAATGATCTTTTAACTTTTAAGTATTCCATTACCACAATAAAACTGGATTACAGCCACCTACCAGGCAACTAAGGGCACTGTGTGAAAGGCCCCAGCAGCTTCTAGATACCCTTAATGACAGACAACACAGGCCTTCTTGCTCCATTTACCACAATCCTGTCCAGCAAATGCAGACTTGTAAAGTGTGCTTGGCCTCTTCCTGGGTAAAGGTCACGGGCCGAGGAGAAAGCAGCTCATTGTCTGACTTTGCAGAACAGTCACCATTTGTTCCTTCTCAGTGAAACTCGGCAGTCTGGGAGCAGAACTGTGTATCCTGTGACTTCCCCTGCTGGCTCCACCCTGAGGTCACACCCACATGAGCCTGGATGATTTGAACTGTGAGCAGTGTGGAGTGGCCATGTTTCTGGAAGAGGCAGAGGGGAAGGGAAAGGGTGATTTCCCAGGAAGCACCAAAGTGTCACCTGAGAGGTTTCTGGTCTAACAATTGGCCTTTTGTCCCTACCCTTTCTCTGTACTTAATAAAGCCAAGACCAGGTCTATCCTGAATGCAGGGAGAGAGAGAGCTCATCCTGGGTCCTTTTCCCTTTCTCCCAGGGCTGAGAGGAGCCCATGGGACCTACTGGCTGCTCTCCTGGGCTTCTACCTTCTTGCCTATGCTGCTTCTACTCCCATCCTTTCCCCTTGTCTCTGCATATACCTGTAGTGGTTAGGAGCCCATTTGCACCAAGACCAGGATATGTGCATAACTAGAGGCACCCAAGGTAATCTCAGAGGCACACTGACCTTTTCTAATTTAATAAATATGCATTTATTTTATTTTTCATTACAAAGGGAAATGCAAGTTGTTGGTGGCCCTGAGAATTCCGCTGCTCCTCTAGCTCTTCCTCCAATGGTAGACTGTTGAGCGCCCTCTAGAGGATGGAGGAAAACAAGACCTGGTTGAGAGGCACTTGCACGACACCACGAGCCATAAAAACAGGGATTTCAGGATTAAATTACGTCTTTGTGCTCCTAATCCTACGCTTTTCTCTCCAAACCACACTTCTGTTAAATATATTTATCTCAGCTGCAGCACTGTTTTTACATTAACAAAAATTTTCTTGTGAATTATCTAGTGGAAGTGGCTGCTTTCTAGAGGACAATATAAGGAGCTGGTAATTTCTGAATCCTAGCCAAATTTTTAATACTTTTTTCATCTGTGACTTTAAAAAAGAAGATTCTAATTATCTTTTTTCTGTTCTTCCCCCAGAAAATTACAGGACATTACTGGTGTTTCAATGAGTTTTTAGTTAAGAACTTTAAAGGTAATAACCTGATTTAAAAGAAAATTAAATTAAAATTAAATTCTAATACCCAAAGAAAACCTACCTCATATCCAAGATTACACAGGGCATGTTTCTGTGCCAATTTTTCTTTTTGCAATTCCTGCATTTCTCATCACAGACTCAATGTAACTGAGACATCTAGTGTCCAGTCCCAAGAAAAACTAATTTCCACTGATTGCGGGTTTAAAGAATTCACATAATGCCTCTCATGGCGCCTCTGGGTAAAACTATGAATTCTTCCTCCCACCTCCAATCCTGGGAAACCTCTTCACGGTGCTTTCTGGCCTTAATCCTTTCCCTGGTGAAACATTTTTCCATATGACAGAAGCCACTTTTAGTGTTGTTGCTTTAAAACTGTCTTGAGATTCACATGGATAAAGTCCATCCCCTCAGCCCCACCCCACACTCCTCCAACTTTTAAAGTAATCATTCCAGATAGAAAATGCCACTTTTGTTCTATCAGGTTGAGCTGAGGGTCACATCTTGTTTTTTGAATATTTAGTTACAATATATCTGTATCCATCTATGTATCTATATACATGATACTTAAATTATTTTACATATATATAAATAATGTATATTCATTTATATTACACAATAAATACTATTTTCATATCAGAATAACTTTCGAAAATGAATTATGGTACTGGCGATACAGCTTAGGTTAGAGTGCTTGCCTAGGGTGCAAGGTACTGAGTACAATCTGAAAAAAAAAGTGAATTATACCTTAAATATAACACCAAAAGCACATGCAATACAAGGAAAGAAATAGATAAATTATATTTCATCAAAATGTAAAACTCTTGTGTTTTAAAGGACACCATAAAAAAATGAAAAAAACCACAGAAGAGTAAAAACATTTAAAAATATTGTATTGATAAAGTACACAGCTAAAATATATTAAGCTGTATTACAACTCAATAATAAAAAGACAAATAACCCAGTTTTAAAATGGGCATAGGGACCTAAATGGGGCTTTTTTTTTTCAAAGAAAATATGTAAATACCTGATCACCACATGACGTTCAACATCAGGGAAGTGCATACCAAAGCTATAATGAGGTGGCTCTTCATATCCACTAGGTTGGCTATAATTTTTTAAAAGACAGATATTTTTAAGGGTTAAAAATGTAGAGAAATTCAATCTCCGGTGTGCAGCTGATAGGAATGTTAAATGATACAGCTGCTTTGGAAACCGCCTGGCAGTTCCTCAAAATATTAAACACAGAGCTATCATATGGCCCAGTAATTCCATTTTTAGATATATATAGTACCAAAAACAAATGACAACATGTGTCTACACCAACATGAAGGCAAGTCTTCATAGCACTGTTCATAATGGCTAAAGTAGGTAAACAACCCAAATTCCATCGTCATTTATATTTCCCATGAAAATACAAATAAATGAAGTGTAGTATATACATAAAATGGAATATCATTCAACCATTCATACTGGATTCATCTAACGGTGGGTTTGTGGCTGGATGTGATACTGGGAGGAAGGAGGGGGTCACTGTGGGCGTGGCCTAGAAGGGTGCATACATATGTATATCCCTCCTCTTCCCTTGATTGCTGCTGCTTCCTGCCTGCCTTGCCATGAGCACTTTCTTCTCTGCTGTGCCCGTCTGCCATGCCACCCTATCTCTGTCTCAGAGCCAGCCAACTATGGACTGAAATCTCTACCAGCTGTGAACTAAAGTAAATCTTTCCTCCTTTAACTTTTAGGGGTTTGGCGTTTTGTCCCAGCAAGGAGAAAGTAACTAAGACAGAGATGATGTGTCTGCCAGTAAAGGGTGACAAAACATCCCAGTCCACCAAGATCCCAGGATGCAGGGCTTCCAGTTTTAAAACCAAAACAGTGCTGAGAAAATCTGAATGAGTTGTTTATCTTCCTAAAAAAATGAGGTTTAAACATTCAACATAGATCTTGGAGCAGGAAAAGAAATACACATCACTATTCAATTCATTTAAATTCTAGTTAAAATTTTTTAAGCTTTTAAAGTCAACCAGTGAATACGGTTATTTTAACCATATGTGTTTGAAAGTGTCTATGAAAGTATGTTATGTGTAAAAAAATAAGAATAATAATTTTATCCCATCCTCGAATTAATGTGCAAGTAATTTGTAAATTTAAAAGATTACATTCCCCTGAGTAAACTAACTCTTTATTCAAACTGATTTGATAAAATTCCCTTAACCATTTTAGACAACATTTCCAAATTTAGTGTCAGATCTTCTCTTTTCTGTTGCTTCTCAAATCTTTGTTATTATAAACTTAACAAAATCTTGCTAAATTCATTAAGCAACAAGTATATTAAATATAACTTGTAGGTGTAACAAATTGAGTTCACCTAACATTCAAACTCTGTACACAAACTTAGTTAAATGACCTTAATATTTTCCAATTAAAATCTCTTAAGTTTTCTAATAATATAATAACATATTCACCAGCGACTATGACTATGAAATCCATGTATTTAACCCAATGTTTAACGGTGTGAGTCGATTTCCTTTTTTCTCGGCCTTCCCAGTGCTGCAAGGCGGTTAGTTATCCAGTCCAGAACTGCTCTCTCAGATCCACAGAACCCGGACCCAGGACCCAGGATGCACTTCACTCAGATGCCAGATGGGTGCCTGTTAATATGCTGAGTCCCATCATAGAGTATGGGGATGGCCCATCGTAGGCCTTTAAAAAAAAAGAATTGTGTGTATTCCCTTTTCCAATTTCTGCCTTAAAATTTAAAACAATTTTCAACTTTCTAATTTGAATTGGAGTCTAAACCTTGTCTGTACTCATCCTGCCTGATCCCCATTCTGGTTTATATTGAAGAGACCCCTCTCACACCGCAACGCCCTGCTTTGCACCTGCCTCAGCTGTCTTACATCCAAATATTGTGAAACTCCATGGTGAAAAATATGAAAAGACATGCCCTTTTAAACCTTTAAAATGCCTTGCAAATGTAAGAAATTACACCCTTACAAATGTTGCCAATGCTCCTTCATATCAGTTCTCTTAAAATATTTGTTGAATACAATGTTGGTGACACATACTTGTAATCTCAACATTCAGAAGGCTGAAGTAGGAGGATTGTTCGTTTGAGGCCAGCCTGGCCTGCATAGCAAGCTCCTGTCTCAAAAATAAATTATTGAATAGAATGTCAAAGGGGATATCAAAAAAATTTTTGCAACAGGGTCTTGCTATGTAATTCATGGTGGTCTTGAATTCAATATGTAGTCCAGGCTGGCCTTGGACTTGCAGCAACCCCCCAGTTTCAGCTTTCCAAGTGATGGGATTACAGACGTGTGCCACCATGCTGGCTTCAAAATTTTAATAATTACATTTTGGAAAAACGATTCTAGTAGTTCATCTGGAAGAAAAAGCAAGCAAGAATAAGTACAAACATTTCCAAATGGAACAGTAATTAGGAAATTTGGATACCAAAAGGTATTGAATAGTTATTGTGATTTAAAATACGTAGTGTTGGCAAATTAATTGGCAGGCTGCTTAAGGGAATAAAAATTTGTATTCATGTTTAAGATTATTTAGTTTATGATGAAAGAACATAAACCAATGAAAAGCAAATAATTATTAAGCAAATAATGTTGAGGTTATTGCCTATTTAGAGGAAATATGTGTTGCTTGGTTCAAATACTACATAAAAGTAAATTTCAAGTGAATTGAAGAGTACAATGGAAAAATAAAATCAGAAAAAAAAAAACTCAAGTGTGCATATATCTGATATCCAGACAGGTAAGTTGTTTTGAACCCAAAAAAATGATTATAAAAATTACTACAAAAGAAAAGACCGAGCAAGTTTTCTTAAAAGTTGACAATATTTGTCTATTTAAAATACCACAAACACAGCTACACACACACAAGAAGACTAGGAGACAATAGCAACACCTCACATATACGTACGAATGGCTCTTATTTTTTAAATGAATATTTCCTAAAAATCAGTAAGAAGAAAACAGTCTCCCTCCCCCAAAATAAACGGATCATAAGGAGATTCCATTGTTTGTATGGAACCAGTAACCAGCAAAGAAAAGACAAAATAGGATTTCAAATATCAAAACACAAGGCTCCAACATAAACAGTTTCCTAATCTCTTCAGAGGTGCAGAAAGGCAATTCCACTTTAACACTGAGGTGATAAAACCCACTGCAAGAGGCAATGGGAAGTCAGCGGTGTTTCAGTCAATAAGTGTTCCTCCTAAATGGAAAAATAAGCCACAGTGTACATGTGTTTGACATATAATGTTTTAAAACACGTATGCCCCTGTAAAACCTAATCAGCCACATGTTTAAACATGGATCTATTAATCAGTATTTTCATGCTTTCCCGTTATAATAAATTTTTACAATAATGACAGAGGAACTGCATGTTCTTGAAGTTTCTTAATATTTTTTAAACCAATGGTGGTGGCGCATGCCTGTAATCCAGCATTATGGGAGGTTGAGGCAGGAGGATTAAGAGCTTGAGCTCAGGCTAGGCAGTTCAGTAACTTCCGGGAAAAAAGGAAGGAAGGAAGAGAGGGATTGCGACTGCCATACTGTCGTGGGACAGTATATTTCTATCCCAGATTATCTGTGTCTTCGAGTGATCTATGCATGGCACATCAATTAATTCTATTAATACTTCCACTATTTGACTACTTTCAAGTAGTGAAAATAATAGAATTTAAACTATACAGTTTAATAAACAAGATCCCTTTACCTAAAATGTGAACAACGCAGTGAGAAAACACTACTATTTAATAAAGTATAGGAAAACAATCAGTTTAGAAGATGAAGTGAAGCCAAATGTAATATTTTTAAATGCTAAAGAAAATTTAGATGGGACTACCATGTGTTTATTTGTAAAAGAAAATACTATAATGCAAAAAAGGGACTTTCCGCTTTATCCAACAGGTGGCGCTATGCTAGCACCATGCCTCAGGGAAAGGAAAGAAACCAAGACCACTTCCTGTAGCAGTGTGGGGCATGTGTGCTTGACCGTGGCTTTTAAAATATCCACTCTGTTTAAAAAAATAAACAAATAACTGGACCCCACCCAGAAAGACATTTATTAAGGGGTACTTGATGCCAAGAACTCTTCCTAGAGGTGTGTTCATTTAGTAATCCACTGATTTATTCAGCCAACAAATATTTATTGAGTATCTATGATACGTCGGGCCCAGCTTTGGGGCCAGAGAAATAATGGTAAAGAAAATAATGGACCCTCTTCTTATGCACATTATGGTTTAGTGGAAAAAACAGACATTGCTGAAATTCTCACATTAATGAAATAATTATAGTTTGTGGTAAGTAATTTAAAGGAAAATTATAAGCCAAATAATAGCACAAATATCAAAACACGGTAAATCAAAGCAGAAGGCCCACATAAACACGGACTAAATTATGTGCATATGAGACAGAAATTGTCTAAAAAGTTAAAAGTCTATTAGTTTACTGGGAGCGTTTGTAGCACTCTTAAAATCACCCCTTCCTTCACAGTCAGCAGCAGATATAGTAATAAACAGACACAGAGAAGTGGCCCTTTCCCCTCTCATTACAGGTTACAGTTCATCAGCCCGAGGCTGGGATGGGTTCTGCCTCTCTCCCTCAAAACTCACCAGTCCCATCAAAGCAGCACAGGCCTATGACTCAATTTCCCATGCATGGTTTCCTCTGCGTGTCATTTCTCCTCCCAGGAAACAAGTGAAGCTCTCTCTGACTCTCAAAGTTGACTTTCTGGTTACTTGTGCTGCTCGAAGATCTCCAGGCCATTCTTTCTTTCAGCCACTCATAGACCCCGTAAGCAAGACATACCCTTGCCACCCCTGGGGTAGACATTGCCCCTTTCCCTTCCCTGCCTCTATTCCATGCTTTTCCAGGCCATCTCAACTGGCTTTCCCTCATCTGTAGATGATGCCTCCTTAAGATAAAATCACCAGTTTTTAGGTGTTACTGGTCTCTTTTATTAAAAAAAGAAAAGAAAAAGAAGAAATACTGCTTGGCGTGGTGGTGCCTCCCTCTAATCCCACCATTTAGGAGGCTGAGGCAGGATGACTGTGTTCAAGGCCAGCCTGAACTACATAGTGAAATACTGTCTCAAAAAAACAAAAACAGGGCTGGGGATTTAGCTCAGTGGTTAAAGTGCCTGCCTGGTAAGCACAAGGGCCCGAATTCGATCCCCAGCACAAAAAAAAAAAAACAAAAAACAAAAAACAAAACACAAGAAATCGACAGTGCAAATACACAAGAAATAGTGGTTACATCCTTACAGGCAAAATAAAAAGTTGCTATCCCTCCTAGTCTTTCCATTAAAAAGATTTTTATGCTCATTTTTTTTTTTCCAGTACTGAGGATTAGAACCCTGGGAGCACTGAGCTACATCAAGAGTCCTTTATACCTTTTTTTGGGGGGAGGGGTGCTGGGGATTGAGCTCAGGGCCTTGCACTTGCTAGGCAAGCGCTCTACCACTTTAGCTAAATCCCCAATCCCTGCTTTATAAAATTTTATTTTCAGACAGTTGCCCAGGCTGGGCTCAAACTTGTGATCCTCCTGCCTCAGTCTCGCAACTAGCTAGAACTATAGACCTGTGCCACCACACCCAGCTTTGCTGATCTGAACTGCAGTCAGGAAAGCAAGTCCTATAAAGGAGGTCTTCTTCAGAGAGCCTGGTCTGACTTTATTCGGGAAAGAAAAGTATCCCACAGGTAGGAGACCATCTGAGTGCCAAGACTGCAATCCTTAAAGGTGGTAAAACACCCTTTTGTCTATTAAGACTTGCCCTTGTAGTTCTGGTTTCCTGTCTGGAGACCTGTACTCTTCCGGCCATTGACTGGACAGATGTGGTCTAGCCACAAGGCTGTGGTCTCAGCCTGCAGGCCTCAATGGAACAACCACATTAGAATGTGACATATGGTAGGTGAAGTATCATGTATGTCATGGTGATAATATTGTTTTGAAATATACGAAAATGCTGCCTCCTTTTTTCTTTTCTGATAATGGCCCGCATACTTCTGGGGATTTCCAGTTGCCTCAGGGAAGTTTAGGATTATTACAGAAAGAATGCGAAGAAAAAAAGACTAAAAGAAAGAGGAAGAAAAGTTAACTGCCAGTTTCCAAATAGGATTTTAGGACTTTTCGGCTAGATGGTAATTTAAAATCCCAGGCTTTGTAAGAGAGAAAAGATGTTTTAGATTTCTTTATCTCTCTCATTGGCCTGTCTGGACCCAATTTGATCTTGGAGTCTTGTCCTGGGAAGTCCTGGAGTAGACAGGAAGAAAACAAAAGAAAGGGGGCAGGGGAAAGTCCTTGCTTTGGCAGTCCTAGTACACTATGTTGGAAAGAAGGGAAAGAGAGATAAGGGAGGCCAGTACCAGAGATAAATTTCATCTCCCTTTTCCTGATTCTGCCCAAAGCAAGATTTTTGTTATGAAGCGGGGGAGGAGTGAGGGCTTCTGAAGACCTCATCTTTGGGACTGTGAGAGGGGTACACCCTGCAGTTTGCTGGCACCACCTTGGGAGTAGCTATAGCATAGTTAAAAAGGGAGACGAGCAGCATGTAATTTTCTAGGCTGTCCCCAGGACCAGTATGGAAAACACTGGACCAGGGAATTCCCACCTGCACCAGAGAAGAGGTCTGGAAATAGGCAACCTGAGAGCCAACAGACCTCCATTCTTGTCAGCAGCAAGGCTGGGAGTGGACATTCTAAGGAACAGCCAGATGGAAGATGTGGGTCTGTAAGAGCAGCCAGAGCAGGGGCTAACTCATCATGGAACACAAGCAGGCCCTTCCAAGCCAGCAGAGAGCAAACCACATGTACCATAGGTACAGCCTCAACAGCAGGTGCACACAAAATACCCAGGGATGGAGCCACTATCGCTCTCAAAGATGCAACGCGAGGGCATATCTAGGCTAGCCACCCACAGCAGAAAGCAGCAAAGAGGCAGATGACATGATACTGCAAGGATCTGCGAATCCCATCTTTTCCTTGTCTCTACAGAGTCCATTAGCCACAAGTTCATCACAGACCTGGACACCATCTCCAAAAGATGGGGGGGATATGAGACTAGGCTTTTTTCTTTAATTTAAAGAGATGGACTTAACATGTCCATTTAAATTGTTTCATCAGATTATTTCCCCTCTATGCAGCGGTTGGGGACTCAGAAGGAAAATAAAAACAATTTTAGAGAAATAAAGATGCTACATCTTCCTTGCACATCTGTGAACAGGGTGAAAAAAATCTGCAGCCCTCCACACATACGAGTGTTGGCAGCCTTTCCCAGCCTCCTCCCCACTGCTAAATTGGGTGCTGCTTGGGCTGCTTGGTTCCTCCCATCCACCCACACACAACTGCACAGAAGAACTCAGAGGGTCCAGACCAGATCTCTGGGAGTTTGGATGCAAAATCAGACAAATGGAAAAGAGATAGCAATGGCGAAAGCTACGTAGGAAGATTTTAAGGAGAAAAGAATAAAAGACAAGCTTCTCTTGGAAGGGACTATGGTGAGCAGGGACTGTAAATGTGTCCAGAGGCATGGAGGGTGCGAGGGAGGAAGGGCAGAGGAATGACAGAGCTTGTTATTCTGACGAAAGGGAGCAAGGGCTCCTGGTATTGTTGGATATGAGCGAAAATAAGAAGGAAAATACTTTGACAAGGACTGCTCTGGATTATATACTTGGATCTCATCTATATTCCTTGAGATTTGAGTAGAATTCCTATCCAGACTGCTTCTTTGAACCTGCTCGGGCACTGAATAACACAGGTCTCTGTTCTGTCAGGTTCACAAATACCCTGCCATTATACAAGAGATGTATTAAAATAGAGCAGGGATTCTCAACTAGGAGCAGTAGCCACAGACAGTTTCAGCTGTGACAACTGGGAGATGCTAGAGGCATCCAGTGAGTAGGGCCACTGCAATGCACAGCACAGCACCGCCCACGAAGAGTTACCCCAGCAACTGTGTCAATACTGCCACGGTCAAGCCACCTGGAGACAGGAAACTGGAAAAGGGGCAGTTTCCTTGCATCATCCCTTTCCAATGACAAAACAAAAGCAGTGTTTTTTTGTTTTAAACATTGTTTTCACATTTGTGGTATTAATTCTTTTTTTCTTTTTTTTTTTCTTTTTTTTTTTTTTAACTCAGTGCCTTGTGCTCATTAGGCAAGCACTGTAACCACTGAGCTAAATCCCCAGCCCTGGTATTAATTCTTAAGCAGCACCACACACAAACAGCAGTCTCAGCCAAACCATGGAAATGAGTTTCCTAAAAACCTTAAAGGTGGAGAACTCCTACGGAATTCTAGACCCTGTGGAAAGAAAGAAGTGAGTCTAGAAGTTTCTAGAAAATTAATGAAAAGACTTTATAAATATTTTTATTTTCAATATGGAAATATATAACTAGCACTTCAAATAAAACAACTGTGAAGGGGTTGGGATTTAGCTCAGTGGTAGAGCACTCACCTAGCAAGCACAACGCCCTGAGTTCAATCCCCAGCACCAAAGAAATAAAAACAAACAAACAAACAAACTATGACATTTAAGACATGGTCACAATGCAGGACAATCTTGGCAACCGTCCACCTTTTGCTGGTGGTAGGAGAATCCTCTGAATCTCTCTTTCCAGCTCCCTCCTCCCAGCACTTTCAGGGAGGTACAGTACTAGTAACTTTGTTGCAGAGCAAACAGGCTTTAAGAAGAATTCCTTGGGGCAGTGGGTCCCAACCTTTTTGGCACCAAGGACTGGATTTGTGGGTTCTGGACTAGATTCTCATACAGAGCTCCCAACCTAGCTACATGATTCACATGTGCAGTTCACAGTAGGGTTTGTGCGGCTATGAGAATCTAATGCTGCTGCTGAGCTGCTAGGAGGTGGAGCTCAGCCCATAACGTGAGCAACTTGAGGGTAGCTGTAAATACTACAGAGGAAGCTTGGCCGCCTTGCCTGCCACTCACCTCCTGCTGTACAACCCTGTTCTTAACAGGCCACGGAATGGTACCACACGTCTGTAGGCAGGAGTGGGTAGGGGACCCCTGATTTGTGGTAAAAGTGTTGAGGGAATGCAGCATATTTGACCCGCCATCTAAGTGCTGTGTTCCATGCCTTTGAGAATTTGACTCCAGTCTCCCTGGTCTCCGCCTCAGCCATCTCTGCTAATGTCCCAGTTCCGCCTCTATACATGGTCATTACCAGCATTCAGTCCCAAGACTCTACCTTGCATAGCTTAAAACAACAGCACAACAAACTAGAATTTTTACATTTTCCATGGCCATTTTGATTCAATTATTTCAAATAGACAACCAACTTACCAAAATTCCTATTTCTTTTCATGGCTATCCTCGTCTTTTCTCTGACATTTAGTCCTATATCTCTATAAAATAAATACCAATGTTTTTGGTACTGGATACAATGCAGCTCATGAAAGTGCTACCCTTATACATGTTATGAGGGATACGGGCTTTGTTCTTTCATTGCATTCCTGATCTCAGTCTCTCTTAGACCAAAGGCAGGAGGCACCTGTGGGAGAGTTCTACCCACAGCTCTGGCCTGAAGAGTTCAGGTCAGGCATCTCCCCTTCAGCTCTGAGGGCCAAGATATTGGGCAGGCCTGTTCTAAATCTCTATATAACTCTGTAGAGACACAGAAAGTACTTGGAGGCAGGTCACAGTGCCAGAGGAAGACTGCCACAGGCTTGGTCCTAGCACTGATGCCACCAAAATTAAATGCCTTTGGAGGCCTCCACCTGCCTTCAGTGGAGCTCTGCTTTCCAGTAGCAGCAAACAGCAGGCAGGGCTACCATTTGGTGATTCAAGACTATTGTCCATTGGACTATAAGAGACAGGTTAATAATAGCAGCACATAATGTGCACAAGTCAAACCTATGAAAAGAAGAGCAGGCTGTTGGCTTCAATTACTGACAAATGGTGGCTTTAGACAAACAGGCAGACCTTTCTTCCTCTCATAACAAAAAGATCGGAGGAATGCCATCCAAGGCTTGTACAGACACTTGAGATTTCACAGTCAGGGAGACAAGATCAAGAAGTTTGAGCTAGTGATATTAACAGGAGTTCATCTACAGTCACAGGCTGATACGTAAATTTGGAAATTTGGTCATAATAACAAGTACTGCAACATCTTGCAATTTTAAAATCAGTTTGCCCAAGTTCTACAACAACCCACAAAAATATTGAAGATATTTGGATCTAGGCCACTACTAGACAATAGTATAGTACACAACCTATGAGCTTCTGTTCTTCTTGGCTATCTCTGCCAACATTGAGTTATTTGTGACATACATGACATAGCTAGGGTGAGGACTGCATATCCCAGACCTTGCCTCTCTCTCTTTCCCCTTCCTCATTTGATTTCTGAGATATTGCCTTTTCTCTGCACCTGAGCTTTCAGCAAAGAAAGCCTCAGCCAAGCTGGTTGTGTGGTTTCCTCTGGTTTCCCCTGTGAGCTTTAGATTCAGAATTCTAGCTCATTTGTTACCAGTTTGTCTGAAAAGGCTACCTCATCCATTTGTTCATTCATTTGTTTATCAAATATTTAATAGTTGCCTTTTATGTCTTCTATGTTTCCTATGCACTAGTGAAGCAAAGACAAAATATTGTCTGGTCTTTGAGAATATCACATAGAAGTAAACAAATAGCAATAGAAATATGTTATGAGCACCCCAGGGAATGCAGATATATATGAGGTGAACCCTGACCATTAAATGTGTTGAAATATTTTCAGTTGAATTTGGCAGTATCATTGAAAGATGAGTATGTATGTTGGCATGGCTAGCAGAGTTTGTCTACTGCATGGATATTGACTCCTTTTCTTTTTTGTAAGAGAACATAGGTTTGCTTCAGACCTCAGACTGCAGGGTATTATACAGGTTACTTGTGGTTACCTAAGAAAAGAGCGTCCATGCTCAGGCCCAGAAGTATTAATGCTAATTGGACTAACACAGTTATATTCACAATGATTGTAAGACTTAACGAGAATATATCCAGTTCATCTCTTAGTGGATGCTTGGTCATTTCCCCCTTTTTGGCTATTGTGAATAATGCTATGAAGATGAATGAATCAGTATCTCTTTATGACCCTGCTTTTGGGTAAATTCCCAGAAGTGGAATTTTTGGATCATATGGTAAGTCTACATTTAATTTTTGGTTTGTTTTTGTTTTTTTGATGCTGGGGATCAAACTCAGGGCCTCGTGCTTGCAAGGAAAGCACTTTAACCACTGAGCTAAATTCCCAGCCCTACATTTAATTTTTATAGTAACTGTAAAGATTTATTTTTTATGAAGAAAATAGAGTATACTTACTTAAGCCACTTCCTGGAAGTTTTCTGTTGCTTCCAGCCCAAAGTCTCCTACCTGCTCACACAAGTGATAGGGGTAAGAGGGAATCTTAGACAGGAGCATGTTGAAGCACAGCAACATTAGCAAGCAGCCACCTGGCACAGGCAGGGAACCCCAAACAGCTCTGCACATGGGTACAGAGTGTACAGAAATGTAGCAGTCAGACCTCTTGGTTAAAACAACAGAACTCCCTAGTTTAGATGAGGTAGAAATGCTTTAAACATGCTGAGTCATGAAGAATCCCTAGGGGAGTCAGAGTCAAGTTGGAAAGCTTTTCATCCAGAACAAATACCTAGATCACACATCTGGTTAATACGCACAGCATTGTGGTTTGCACAAGGTACAGAGGTCCAGGCCTTTACCTACTGCTGTGCCATGCCACCTTCAGCAGCAATGTCTTCTTCCTCACATTTCTGTGAATTGAGGCCTCTCATGTCTTTGGAACCCTGGGAGAAACTGAGTCATATGTATACATTCCAGCTGTTAGGGAGAATTTGACCTTGAGAAGTCTGGACTCAGTGACGTGAGGTTCATCCAAATTTAGTAAGAAAGAACACAATGATTGATTGGCAATCTGAGAAAGGGAGATAGTAGAGGAGTGTATTACAGAGGGACTGTTTATGTCTCCCTCAAATTCATATGCCAAAACCCTAACCTCCCATATGGCTGCATGTCGAGATAGTATGGTAAAGGAGCTAAGTCTAAATGAAGTTAAAAGAAGGGGGCCCAGATTGGATAGGATTAGTGTCTTTATGAGAAGAGACACCAGAGAGCTCCCACCCTCTCCACTTGTACATGCCAAGAAAAGGCCATTTGAGGACACAGTTAGAAAGCAGCCATCAGCAAGCCAGGAACACAGCCTCACCAGACACTAAATCAGCCAGGACCCTGATCTTGGACTTCCAGCCTCCAGAACTGTGAGAAATAAACATGTATTGTTTGAGCCATCCAGCTTGTGGTATTTGTCACATAAGCTACAGGTGACTAATACAGAGTTGTAGTACATGGGTCATATGATTCCCCTTACTGCCTGAGAGCTTCTAGTTTGCAACATCTGCATTAAATGTTTTAAGCAGGAAAATAATATAATCAGATTTTCAGGTTTTGAAAGACAACTGTGGTAGCAATGTGGGGAGAGGAATACATAGGAAGCTGAGAGCCCATTTAGGTGATGTCCTGGTAACTCAAGAGAGAGATGACAAGAAGCTGAGTTAAGCAGTGAACATGGGAATGAGGAAGAAGATGAATTTGAATAACATGAAAGGGAAGGACCAACAGGATTCGTTTATTGAACACAAAAAGCAAGGAAGAGGACAAAGTGAAGACTTCCTTGTTTCTGGCATGGGCATTTGGATAGGCAAATGTGAAACTCATCCAATGTTTGTAGAGAAAAATCTACTTTTACAAAACCTCAACGTACTAACCCACAAGATACCTATTAATTACATGGAGATCTATCAACTTTACAGAGGACAAATTTGGTAGACATTTTGCTTAACCAAGATATCAAAGTAACATCACTAGCAAGGCCAAAAATGTTCACCACACGCTTCCTGATAAGATGCACTGAGGAGAACTCAGCATTTCTTCTGCAGTATCCCTGCCAAATATGGCCAACATCTCTCAAGTGTTTCTTCTCTTCTCAAGACAAATGAAAGTACGCTGCAAGGGACCCCCTCACAGCACTTAGAATGTGACAGACCAGAGAAATCTAAAGGCAAGAGACTGAAGCTACTGCCCGGGGGGGGGGGGGGGGACTAAGGATGGGAGTGGAGGAGAGGCCTTGAGAAGCAGTTTCCTTTCATGGAAGGCAGAGGTGTGCAGAGATGTTCAGGAGAGATGAACTTGGAGATGTCAATTGAAGGGCTTCATCTAAAGAAGGAGGTATAGGCTGGATCTCATCACTAGGCCCCAAGCGGCAACACCAGGCCATGTCGGGACATACCATCAAGACGGGCCACTCTCCCATCCCCTCTTCTGCTGGGCCCTGCCTCCCCGAGAGGGACCAGCAACCTCTGTGAGCACAGAAGGAAGGAGCCCAAGAAAAGGCAAGAAGTCACATACTTTCTACCTTCCCTCCTGCTGTTGACCTTCCAGCCTGGGGCAGGTCTGACTCAGAAGAGAGGAGAAACTTTAACTTTGAAACGAGATGTTTTGATTACTATACTGAGCTAGACACTTACATTATTGAAATTACATTTTTGGCAACTGAGAGTGGCTGAAAAAGTGGTGTAACATGTATGAAACTGGAAACAAAGAAGAGGTCTTGGGAGGACATAAAATTGCTTGATAGCCTATTGAACCCTGATTATATAATAAAGTAGTTGCCAACAGAATGCCTGGCTCCTCCTCCAAGGAGCTGCCCTGCCTCTCTATAAAGGGCCATTGTCCTAGAGTCCCTTCCAGTCCTCGAGATCTGCTTGTGCCCGCCTCTGCTCAAATAAAATTCACCTGTGCTTCTCTTAAAGAGCCAGTTTTCTGTTGATTTGGGGATAAACTCTCAATCAATTTTTCATATCAAAAACATCATAGAAATTGCTCAGAAATTGTTCTAATCATCAGGAGTGGCTGTCTCCCAGAGGTGGTCTCCCCCAGACTCTCATCACTGAGAAAAATGCCCAATAGGAGATGGATCTTCCTAAAATGGCAGTGGGGCAGAGTGATTAAGAATGTGAACAGTTAGACTGTGTCAACTCAAATCCCAGATAATCTATTTGTGAACTTCCAACCTACTTATGATGTTCTTTAATCTTTCTGTGCTCTGAAACATCACCTGTGAGATGGGAGTACCAATAATAAACACCAGTGATATCAACCACTATAGGCCCACAAGAAGAGTCTAGTACACAGTGAACACTCAACCCACAGCACTATTATTAGTTTCTATGTTTTTCAGAGATTCCCTTGGATCTGCATTCTTGACTCTCAGTCCTCATTCCTAATTGAGACTTCCTCCACTCTGACCACTGTTCCAATACCCGGCTTTGAGTCAGCTTTAAACCCACCTCTTTTCTGGCTCCACCCAAGTCTCCTTTCTCTTTTGTGAGAGTTTGAAAGAATTTAAGGGCATCATCTATCTATTACCACTGAATTATTCTTCAAGGGCACTAGGGAGGTATATTGGTCAGCTTTCTATTGCTGGGACAAATACCTGATACCTACATGTAAAAGAGGACAGGTTTATTTGGGCTTATGATTTCAGAGACTTCAGTCCATGGTTGGCCAGCTCCAAGGCACAAACATTATGGAAGAAGGGCAGGGAGGAAGAAAACTACCCAATTCATGGGATTCAGGAAACAGAGAACAGGGGAACATCTAGTGGGGAGAAAGCCAGGGACCATATATAAGATCATGTTTAGTAATCTCCTAGGTGTCTCTTAAACCAATCAAGTTGGTAGTCAAGATTAATCATCCCAGGTGTGGCCTGGGAAATGATACCTGGATCTCCAACCTGCCATGAACACAGCTAGGTGGGTTTCCAGCTCCATGATCCCTTGACTGCTGGAAATGTGTGACAGCCAGGCTGAGTCACAGGGTTCTGGCTCAAGAGCCCTTAGCTATATCTTCTTAGCATGGAAATCAGCAAGGCCATGACCTGAGGTCTTCTGCTGGGGCCCTCACTAACTAAATGGAGTGTGCCTCTGGGGTTCACAACAAGTGGTCAGTTTTGACTAGACAAATAAAGAAATTTCCTGAGTACTGAGTGGAAGATGAAACAAGTGTACAGTTGCCCAACTTTTCTAGTTTTCTTTCTACCACCATTGTCTTATCAACCTAAAATGACAGGAAGAATGCCCTGGGGGGCCACAGTGGATAAGGTAACATAGTTCAAGAGGAAGGGGAATCTGAAACAACTCAAGTCCTACTGGCCTAAAGGCATCAATATCCCATGCTCCAATATTCAGGCCTTAAATGCTCTCCTTCAGGAGCCAAACATATTTTAAGTAGAGGAGCTGGGCAGCTAAAGGCTTTAGGATAAAAATTTGCCCACATTTTTGGACACCACTTTGTCATGGCCTTGTTTCATTTTGAGGTAAAATGTTAGAGGTTCTCTGAATATTTAAGATCTCTTATCACCTTCCACCACTCCAACTTTATTTTAAAAAAGGTTATTGAATTTAGTGGTCATTTGTATAATGCAAGGGAGTGAATAAGGTTTAATACACAAATAGCACTCAGATGAGATGGAAATGTGTGACAGCCAGGAAATCAAGGAAATCAAGTCAAAGAACAAAGGAACTTCTCTCCCTCACCCCAGTATGCCAGAAATAGCTCTGCCTCACGAGTGCACAGACTTATGAAAATGATCTACATTTAAATATTAAGAAGCAAGCACATTTCTCTTCCCTACATTCACCAGAAAAACAGACAATAAATTGGGACCAGGAGCTATCCCCTCGTAATTCCGTGTTTTAGACTGGTAGGTGCTTCAAAAATACGCTGGCTTTAGTTCCTACCTGCAAGATATATTCTTAAGAGACAATGTAATTTTCCTACATCATCCACCACAAAGTAGGCCAATGTGTGGGTGAAAACAAATGAATGGGTTAAAAACTGGTGAAGAAATAGGAAAAAACAAAGTAGTGAATGGTTGCGCCTCAGAATGGAGAAGGGTGAAGATAGGAGCGATAGCCTCTCAACACATTCATTAATAATTTGAGGAAGGAAGTGAAGTGCAAGTTTGTGTGTGATGCAATATTGTTCCAGTTACTAAACATCATGAAGAAATGAGAGGAACTTTAAATGAGTTTAAAATACAATACAAGGGCAATGAAGGGAATGAGATATAAAGCATCTTATAACTGTACTGTAGGCCTTATTAATCTGCAAAACTCATTCCCAAATATTTGACATGAAGGAAACAGTGATTCTACTTGGATGAAAGATTTCATCAAAGTAGGCCAATATCAGCTAAAAAAATTTATGTCCTGAAATGTTATTAAGAAATAGAGTAATAAGAAGTGACTTCAGATGAATAAGTGGAGTTTGGAGGTTTTAGTGAACAGTATGATAATTCTGAAATCCTCCATGGGAGGATTGTCTAGGAGGAAGAAAAAAGGTAGTGTCGCTTTGTGTAAAATTGTTTTCATACTTTAGTAAAAACCCAGTAATAGAGTTATGTACATGGGGTGCAGCTAAAATAAGGGAAATTAGAAGACTCTGGTATAGCCATTGATGCTTTAAAGAAAGGAGCAAACCTATAAAAGCTAGCTTTTAATGTCAAATTATGGATTCAGATGTTATTAAACTTTTACATCCCTATTTTAGCTATTGGGACGAGTATGATAACGAAAAAACACGCGCTTGCTTCAGCAGCACAAAATTAGAATGATAATGAAAAAATAAACACAGACCAGAATTTTTGAAACAGAAAATTTCAAGTCTCCAGAGTAAAAGAAGTTAAGTGAGCTAATTTGGGTTCACCCATTCATTCAATACATTTAAGGAGTTGAAATATTTGAGTTAAAAAATCGAATGTAGAAGAGATAAAATGAGGACATAGGTTCATATAATACTGAGTAGAAAGTGATCACCGGCACACAAAGTTCAGGTAAGAACCTCTGTCTATGACAGAATGTGATAGGCCAATGAGGTAGCTGCTTGGCCAGGCAGGAGGGAAGCCACTCTTAACAGGCAGGCTGGTGGTGAAAGTGAATCAGCTCAGCTGAGATAAAGGGGCTCAGGTAGGCTGGGTCCAGCCCCAGCCCTGAACACTTGGCTGAGAAATCTGAACTTTATCCTTTAGTCATTTCTAGCACTGTTAATGACCTGTAGTGAACACTTGCTTGGTTGCTGATGGGATGAATAAGGCCATTGACTGTTTGTTTTTCTTCGAACATGCAAATGACAAGCTCTAATTTTTGCTTTAGGAAGATTAATTTAAGTGGTATATAGGCGAGGGGGATGGGAGATCTATTATAAGAGTTCTGGTCAAGGGCATAAAGTGACATTTACCATTTACTGAGTTAATCCTACTAGATGCTTCACACATGGTCCCCCACCCCACCCCACACACACTGAAAACTGAACCCAGGGCCTTCAGACTGAGCTACATACCCAGTCCTTTTTTTAATTTTTAAATTTTAAAACAGAGTCTTGCTAAGTCCTAAATTGCCCAGAGTGTCTTTAACTTGTGATTCTCTTGCTTCAGCCTTTTGGAGTACTGGGATTACAGGGTTGTGCCACCACACCAATTTTACACACGTATCCTTTCAATAATGATTTAATTTTAAGGCCCACCCTTCACAGAAATGAATCAGTATAGAATTTCTAGTTTACTGTTAAGAAACACATTCAGAAAGGTTGAAAGACTTGCCCAAAGTCACACATGTAAAAGGGTAAAAATCTATGCCCAAATCTAAAAAGCTAAGTCTTAAGGACAACAACAAAAAAACTATAACATGTTGCTACTCACAAGTGAGGATGATTTAACAAGGGCAATGATGGTGAATGGAAAGGAGGTGGAGAGAGAAGAGAGATTTCGGCAGAATGAGAAGGATGCGGTGACAGAACAAAACTGTGAAGACAAGGGATAAGAAAGAGTCACTCTAGACCCAGTAATAGCTTATGAACTTCAGTATGGAAAGGAAGTAAGTTTTGGACTTGTTTGAAACGACAGCAATCCTCCGCGTAGGAGGAAGGATGTTCCCTTTGTCCAAGACGCATGGAGATCACCTGGGGGAACAGGAGCTAAACCCACAAAGGCAGAACTAGAAGAGTTGCTCCTCAGCACCAGGCACAGATCAAACTCAGGCCACCCTCTCTGGCCGCTCGGCCTTTGTGCAAGTGGTTTCTCCCCTTTGGTACACTTCTGCTTCTTCCGACGTGTCTCCAGTTTACCCTTCCCCGTAAGAGTGTGTGTCCCCGGAAAGCTCTCTTCGCTTTTCCTCATCTTACTTCTTATCTCCCAGGGCCTCTGTCCCTTTCTGTCTCTCCCACAGATTGAGCTGCTGGAGAGCTGGGTCTCTCCTCACTCCACCACTGCGCAGTCTCTAAGGCTATCACTGTGTCTGATCCTCAAAACAGTACTTATTGACTGCAACTGACTGGATTGCTGTTGTTGCCCTGGTAAAGAACTACCCTGCCCTATTAAGTCACACTGTCTTCCTTCTTAGGGCAGCGCAGTTAACAACCTCAAGACCAGGAAATCATCTTCCTCATCACATACCAGGGTATTATTCATGCAGTTTACTCACTGTAAAGAGTCCCCTTGAGATAAAGCTAACAACTAGTTGAAGATTTACGAATTTCTAGGGCCAATCAACTTTTTAACTAGCCCACTTATGTTGGTAGGGTAGTCTTCTTAACTCTTCGTGATTCCGAAATACACAAGTTAGGTAGTAAACGCTTCAGAAGTTAGGGTCCCTGGATGCTGCACTCTTGCCGCAAAGGGGGTCTTCGGCGCATTTCCGGAACCAGCTTTTGCAGAGTAAGGCTTCTTCCCCCCACAGTAAGGGTTTGTGTATGCTGTGTTTGGTTCCGCGGTGGGAGCATGAGGATATTGTTCGGGGATCTCGTACATCTCTTGGCGCCTCCTTTTGCATAAGGTAGTTTTGATGTCCACTAAACTGCCCAATTCTGTTTTCTTTCAAGGGGAGTTCCTTTGATTGGAAAGCGGCCGTTATCTTCCCGAAGCTTTAGGAGACTTGGAGGTCGGTTCGTGGGGGAAGCCCAAGTCCCATTGATTCGGGGAATCACTGGAGGACGAGGGTTTTCTCTCTCCGGGGGCTTCACGGCTAGTCAGACAAAGGCCCACGACTGGTCAGCGCCACGAGCCAGGGGTCGAGTTCCTTCCCCCGCCGGCCGAACCCGGGTGGGGGTTCGTGGGGGCGGTGACCGAGGAGCCCGGTGGCGCGGGCGGGGGCGGGGCCGCGCGGGCCGGGCGAGCGCGGCCGAGGCCGGGGGCGGGGCCAGGCGCGCGGCTCGCCCGGGTCTAGGCCGCCGCTGGGCTCCGCCTCGCCCGGCTACGCAGGCGGAGGGGCTGCGGCACGGGCCGGGCGGCACCATGGCGGCGGCGGCGACGCCTGCTGCTGCGGCTTCTTCCGAGGCGCCGGCGGCGACTGCGACGGCAGAGCCCGCGGCTGGGGACGAGGACAGTCGCGAGGTCCGAGTGCTGCAGAGCCTGCGGGGCAAGATCTGTAAGCGGGGGCCGGACCGAGGGGCTCCGCCGGCGGCGGCCGAGGGGTATCGGGCGCGCGGGGGTGGCGGCCGGCGAGGGCGCTCGGCCCGGGCACTGGCGAGGCTGGAGGGGGTGTGTTTGGGGCGGTGTCGCCTCCGCGGCCGGCGTGGGCCGGGGCTGCCCTCCGGAGCGAGCGGGAGCCGGGCCTGGCCGCGGAGCGCGCTCGGACGCGGGAGCCGGGGCGCGGGCCGGGGGGCGCGGGAGCTTCCGGCCGCCCTCAGACGCAGGCCTCCGGGCGGCCGCGCGCCGGCCGCTGCCCCGAAGTGGGGGCCGGGCCGTAATTACGGGGAGGCGCGGCCGGAGGAGGAGGGCAGGGGGCTGCCGGGTTCCTGGGGCCCCGAGCCCCTAGAGGTTGAAAGGGGCGCCCAGAGCTGGTAGGAGGCCGCCGAGGACCCTGGTGGGGGCCGCGCGGCGCGTTGGCGGGAGGGCGGGCCGGACACCTGTACTCGCCCCTCCTCGCTGCGGCGCGGACTCGAATCGAGAGACGGCGTGACTGACGGGGACTTGGGGCAGGATGTAGTGGCTTCCTGTGAGCAGGTCTCAAAACACAGTCATCCAATCCGCGCTTAACCCACTTAATTCCTTTCCTTCTCACGTATTTAATTGTTACTTTTGCGAGCGACCGGTACTAGTTGACTAAATAGAAGATTTTGCTCCGAGGCTCCGAGACCAGCCAATTTGAGTTATTTGGACTTGTACTTTTAAAAATGATCCTTTGGCCTTAGATTGCCGTTTTTTCCACAGAAGTTTTAGAAGAAATGAATTTTTTTCTTTTTGCCTATTTGTAAGATAAATCAATAAAACTTATTTTTGCCATTGTCAAAAAGTGACATTGCTTTTGTTATTCTTTATCCTTGTCTTGGAAACATGCTTCATGACTCATGTAAATAACCCTCGGTTGTGAAGGGTACTTTTTATTTTGAAGAAAATTGAATTGCATTAAAATGGCTAACAATGCTCTTTTTTGGGTAGGATATAAAATTTTCTTCTCCTTGAGTAATGATGTTATTAATTGATCTTAGATTCTCCCATTTTCTTTTTAGGTTACTCTCCCTTTCAGGTACTTGGAATTTTATTAAACCCCAAATGCAAGCATATTAAATTTTCTCACCTTTTAATTCCCTGAAATAGTTCTGGGGCCCTTTAAGTGATTACACTTCTTGAAGCCTGGAAGAGAAGTAAATCTTTTCCGTATCCAAGTTCCCAACATTAATTTCTAAAGTATAAAAAACTTTTTCAGAATTTAGATGAAATCTTATTAGATGTAATGTTTGCTTATATCTAATTTAATATTTCCGAAAACTAAATGAGCCAGAATGCCCCCTTTGATCTGGTTTCCTGAATTTTTGCCATTTTACATTTTACTGTCACTTAATGCTAGACTCTGTAGGTTGTACCATGGAACAACATGTATACATCTTGGAATTGAGACGTAGGGTTGGGCTGTTTCCAGAGGAATGTAGTAGCCTTGTATTTTCATGTGCTTCATGGTAAAGATCACTGAGAACAGTTTTGTAAGAGACATTACTGCGTCTTACTTGAATCTAAAATTAAAAAACACAACTTTATTTCAGTGGTGTAGTGCAGTCCCACCATCCAAACTTGGAATGCTCATCCAGTTGCTGCAAATGGTATTACTGCTTTAACCATAGGCAAAGTATTACATCTGTTATCCTAGTCAGTTTCTTGGTTTTTGCATTGCTCAGCTTACTCCTTAGGTCTTGGAGTGAGTGTTTCATAGGAAATATATATTATTACATTTATGTACAGGCACACCCCTTCTTTGATTTCTTTTTTTTGAGAAGGTGCTGGGGATTGAACTCGAGGTCTTGTGCTTGCTGGGCAAGTGCCTTACTGCTGAGCTGAATCAACCCCCACACACACACCTTATTTCTTCACCCTTCTTTTAAATAGTGTAGTCCAGTTGTTGAGCTTGCTGTTTTCTGTTTCCCCAAAGCTGATAATGTGGGTTTTGTAGGGTGAGGCCTGAGGAGTGAAAGAGTCATTAGCAGGTATTAAAGTCACAGAAATGGGATGATGGTAGTTTCAGCTATGAAGATATTTAGCGGCTTGGGGAATCAGATACCTATGTCACATTTCCTCTTGGAAGAAAGTCTTACGGTACCTGCTGGCCTGGAGATGTGCTGGCAGATTCAAAGTTGTTTACTGGGTACCTCTAATATGGAGAGTTAGAAATCTGTAGGGCTGAAAGTGAGCCAGAAAGGAAATGTTCTTATTCCTGGACTTGGGTAAGACTCTTCAATTCTGAATCAGTGAAAAATGAGGATAGATTGATACACATATCTTTAATGTTCTAGAGAGATAAATAATAGACTACAAGCTTCTTTTATTTGTTAATTTCCCTTATATTTCACAAAGTGAAATATCAGATTGACAAATCAAAAAATAACTCTATGGCCAAAGCTTTAGGTGCTCAAAGGTTTCTTTAGGTCACACTTGAAACAATCAACTGATGTAAGCAAATCTAGTGTTGCTGACAGTATTTTGTCTTATAGAATGATCCCCAGTTTCCTGAGCTCATTTTAGTGCCTAGGAAACCATGGCAGTCTAAATGGTCTACTTTAAATGTATCCCAGAGGCAAGCTTCATCGTTGGTTGTCATTTGAACCCTAAATGTTCAAATAGAGGAGGTTAAGGGTGTACTCCAGATTCCATCCTTTGGTCTGAACTGCTATGCAGAGTAAGTAGCAGGTAGTTAGCATACCTGAACATATTGGGATGCCCTTCCTCCCAAAATAACCCACAGTGAAGTGAGGAAAAGGGGGATTTTGGCTTTCTTCTTCATATTTTCGGGGTTCATGCTCTTATTTTGTGACCCCCTTTTTGTTTGATTGTTTGTTGTTGTTTGACATGGGGTCTCACTGTGTAGTTCACGCTGGCCCTGAACTCACTATGTAGCCCAGGCTGGCCTTGAACTCATGGAGGTCTTTCTGCCTCAGCCTCCCAAGTGTTGGGATTATAGGCATGCACCACCACGCCCGTCTTGTGACATCCTTTTGGTTACATCTTTTTGTTGAGTCTGAGCTTGTCCAGTTAAATCAGATTGTAAAGATATTGTTGAAAGGGTCCACACCGCATGGATTTGTCTACTTAAGGGGTATCAGATTCATAAGGGAGCTAAATATGAAGATTGGTGTGAATTTTTAGATGTGTGGTGCTGTGTAATATCTGTAGGATTATGTTATGTCCCAGAATTTCCTTGATATCTGTGAAGTTTTCAGACCAAGAGTGACTTTAAGTAGGAAGGATCTATGGGCTGTGGTTGAGGGTTTGAGTGTACAAGTCTGGTGAAGTTAGTTACATGGGTTTGAATCATCACTTAATTTCCAGCTTTGTTAATCTCTGTTTTCCTCCATATTGTCCTGTATAAAATGAGGATAGTAAAAATACCTATCTCACAGGATTGCATTGAGAGTCAAATTACCCCCACCCCCCAACATGGGTTAGTTGTGGACCATCTCTTAGGCAGGGGTAAAGTAGGAGATAAAAACTCATTGTTATCTGATGTTCTTGTTTGACATGTACTAGCATTTCCTGATGTACAAAGGTGATTAAAATCCAAAAAGCTGTATTCTGCTTCATACATTGTTAATTAATATTCATGTGACTTTAGACTCATTTACCTTTGTGTTTATCTTCTTCATTTTTAGAATGGGAATAATGCTTCAACACTAGCCATTTGTGTGTGTTGTTTCCTCTGCCTGAGACTGTCTTTCTCCCTCCCCTAACCCCATATTTGTGTCAAGGAACTTCCGCTCATCTTTCAGAAACCTGCTTCATGTGATCCTATATTCACAGCTTCCTTTAGAGCATACTCCCTCCCCTCCATCTCTGGCTACACGGTGTTACTTAGGTCCTCCTGCTGCTGGGGAATCACAATTCCTTGCCCATTTCCTTGTTATAGCTCATTTCATAGAAATCATTTGTGTACTTCCCCCTATAATATTGTGAGCTCTTCCAGGATAGGATTCATTCTTGTTCTTGTTCTTTTTTTTTGTTTTTTAACTGAATAGAACAGAATAGACCTTCGAAAAATGCCCTGCCTCATAGAGTTATTCTAGGATAGCTTGAGATACTGGATGTGAAAGTGTTTTGTAAAGTATATGTCAGAACAAACTAGGAGATGTTAGAATTACTAAAAGAAAAACTACACGAATCTTTAAGGAAGTTTATCTATTTCAAAATCTCAGTACAAACTAAGTTTAGATGAGAATTGATGGCTTCTCTCCTTCATTAAGAGAAGGATTCGATTTTAAAAAATGGTTTAGCTGGGGATTTAGCTCAGTGGTTAGAGTGATTGGCTTGCAAGCACAAGGCCTTGAGTTCGATCCTCAGCACCAAAAAAAAAAAAAGAAAAAGAAAAAGAAAAACCCCATAAAAATGCTTTAAGGACTTATTATAGTATTTTAATATTGTTACCTGGGCTGGGGATTTAGCTTAGCAGTTAGAGTGCTTACCTTGCAAGCACAAGGCCCTGAGTTCAATCCCTAGCACCAAAAAAAAAAAAAAAAAAAAAAAAAATATTGTTACCTGACTGTATTCATAAGTATTATCAGTACTTGGTCCTGGAGCCTGGAAAAGAAAAGGTAATCATCGTTACCCATTAAGTCTTTCTATTTTGGCATGGCAGGTTTGATTTTTTTTGATAATAAAGTGTAAAACATCTTATTGACTACCCTGTGGAGTTGAGAGGAAGAGATTAAAAAGAGTTTGTTCATGCTAAGAATCCATTGTTATCAGACATTCAAAATGAGATGATAAGTTTTAAAATTAATAGAGGGAGAGATTTTAAAAAGGGTTTATTTATGCCACTAATTCATTATTGTCAGAAATTTGAAATCAGATGATGAGTTATTTAGAATGGAAGAAGAATCCATCTTTGAGATAGATAGAATCTGGAGAGAAAAGGGTTCTTTGTAAAAGTTCACAGAACAGTCTGCTAATCACTTGCTCTGCGGAAGACATGAGGTAAACCTCAATGAGTTCATAGATTTTTTTTTTTTTAACTAAGAACTCTAATTGGCTGTGAAACTAATGTACTAGAATAAACTGTATTATTTTATCTTTTAATCATAGATATTAATCCCAGTTCCTTGTTAATATGCTTTATGAAATTATTTGACAATAATATCAGATTATGTGTTTTATCTGCTAAAAAAATGCTGTGCTTTCTTGAGAGCTGCTAACAAAGTTCTATTGTATAGTCATGTATTAATGCTAAATTAAGAAACTATTTGTAGTAAGAAATTTTTATGCTGTATCTTTAGCTTTGTATGCTGTTTTTATATTTTTAGTGTATGTTTTTTGATACCTAATAATTATATTCATCTCGTGGAATTGGTACATATACATATCACATCTTGATCATTTTCACCTGACCCAGATGTCATTTTAATCATCAAAAATTTGTAGCTAAAATAGTTATACAATATCTTATAAGATTGTATCAATGCATGTATAAGCACCAGTGAACTATAGTTGGCAAATTTGTTACTATGTAAGAGCTTGGTTCTAAGAATGCTATTAATGAGGGCATGACTTCTGGCAAATTCTTTTTTTTTTTTTTTTTTTTGGTGCTGGGGATCGAACTCAGGTTCTTGTGCTTACAAGGCAAGCACTTTAACCACTGAGCTAAATCCCCAGCCCCTGGCAAATTCTTTTAACATCCAGGAGCCCCTACTTCTTTACTTGTAAAATGAGTGCTTTAGATGTGGTATTTAAACATCCCTTCTAGTATTTTGATTATTGCTTTTTAACATGAGCCATTTGCTTTAAGACAATACTTTTGATTATTACTTATTGTGTCAGCAGTACATAATCCATACCTGTCTGTTAAGGCATACCAGTCTCCTGGACTGTAAAGTAAGTCTAAGCTATGAATGGGATGAAAAGGGGTCTTACTATTCTATCCTGTAGTCTATAGTAAGCAATAGTTGTTTTATTTTTTATATTTTTAGAGGATTATAAACATGTAGAGCTGGAGGATAGGGAACATACCTTGTTTCTCGTTTTATACCTGAAGACTCTTGACACCCAAAGATCCCAGTGTCACAGTTAGTTGACTGTTAGGCACTAGTCCACCACTGTCAAAGTTCTTTCTAGAATGCTACATAGGGTTACTATTACTATAAATGTTGCAAATGTGCTGCATTTAATATATGAAGATCATTCTACCTACCTAGTGATATACTGAGTGGTAATAGATTTTTGCTGTACTTTCCACACAAGTTCATCTATTCCTTCTTAAGAACTTTGGGAAGTGGTTAGAATTAGTGATGAAACTATGGTTGTGTTGTAGGTAGAAATTGAACTTGGATAATTACTTATTTGTGGTATACTCTACTTCAAACATTTGCAGTCTTGACTGCCCGTCAGCATCACCTACGAACTTAAAAAATTCTGACACCCAGGCTTTGTCCCATATGTACTAAATCAGTTTCTGGGGTATATCTGGCCATCTGAAGGTTGAAAAATATCCACAGGTTATGATACTGGCAGCTAGGATATTCAACTTCTGCTTTTGCCAGTTGAATAAACAGGGCCACATACCGTACTTGAATGGTAGCAACATGCTGTGCATGACCATTTAAAGGGTACCAATAGATAGTTTATAGTTTGGTGTTTGTATTTAAAAAAAAATGTATTCATTAAATTAGGTTATGCAAATACCTGATGCAGAATTTAAAAAGAATACTTTGTATTCCCTTTTTGCCATTATCCTTGTGCTATTCCCTCCAGAAGCAAGCATCCCCAGTTTGTTTTGTATTCTTCCAGAGATTAAGCATTTATAAGCATAAATGTATGTATTAATGTAGATTTACCACTAAGAAATCATAGCACAAAAATCATAGGAAAATATGCACGTTGTTTTGTGTCATCCTTTATTACGCTTACTATAGCTTGAAGATTTTTTTCATATCCATAGATACAGAAAGCTGCCTCATTTTTTACACAGCTGCTTAATATTTCATCATCTGGATATATCGCAGTTTATTTAACCAGTCCCCATATGTCAGTGAATATGGCTGACATTTAGGTTTTTAAGTCTTTGCTGCTGCAAACATTGCTGCAATGGATAACCTTGTCATTTTGTTTAATTTTAATTTTTTACCAAGAACATGTATTGGTACATTGTATACATAATGAACATATTCAACGTGGTTATTTTATATTTTTACATGATATATTTTGGTTTCCCCCCTCTTCCCGCCCCCTCCCTTTCATTCCCCGACCCTTCCCTATTTGCAGCAGGTTTATTTACATTTTTTCATTTTTTCCCTTTCTCCTTGTCATTTTTAATATATGAGCACATGTCTATCTGTAGCATAAGTTCCTAGATGTTACATTAATGAATCAAAGGGTATGTACTTTTTGTTCTGGAAAGACAATATCAGATTGTCTTTCATAGAAACTAACAATTTTTGCTCCTACCAGCAATGTATGAGTTTGTTTTTTAGAGCACTGTGTTGGGGACCGTCCCAAGGCCTCTTGCAGGCTTGGCGAGTACTACTATTGAGTTGCACACTCAGCCCTGACTGCCTATTTCTTTATACCTACATAGTGTGTATTTTAAAACATCTTGATCTTTACTGGTCTGTAAGATGAAGATGAATGTCTGATTTGTAGTTTTAATGTGTACTTTTAATTGAGGATAATGATTTTTTCCTATTTGTAAGAACTACATGTTTACCTTTTCTGGGTGAACTTTTCTATTTATTCTCTAATCCCTTTTCCACTAGGGTATCAGTCTTAATTGATTTCTAGGACTGCTTAGTGCAGTAAGGAAGTTAGTTATTTTATGTGTGTGGAAAAATTTTTAAAAATTACATGTTTTGGCTAATGCCTGGGCTTATTCTTTAAAAATTTATTATGAGATCCAGAAGGACACTGAGTTGTTGGTTTCAGCTTCTTATATAAGGTCTGATGTTAGAATAGAAATGAAAAAAGAAGTGTTTGAGGAAATGTAAGTGCAGGTGTGCAGACTTAAAAACAAGGGTTAAAAAACAATAGGTTGTGAGAAAATATTTACAGTACATCTTTCTGACACAGAAAAAACTTCTATAACACTTCTGTGCTAGGCACTGTTTTAAACACTTTATACATATTAATTAATCATGATAGTAACTTTTAATGCCACTATTATCTCTACTTTTACAGAAATTGAATAGAAACTAATCAGGGAAATAAAGATTTGAAAACATCAGTTAATGAAAAATGAAGTTTATTTTAGTGTATAGTGAGAGTTTATGGAAATAGATACTTTCCACATGTTTGGTGTGAGCTTTAAAAAGCAGTGTTGAAGATCATTTTGTCTGTATCTGTAATTAATAATTATAATACAAATGTAAATTAACTTCAGTTAATTTAAATGTATATTCTCTATGTGTTTAAATGTATGTTCTCTATGTATTTGCACTTGTACATATCTGCCTTACAGAATCATGTGTACATTTGGAAGAAGGGGCATTACAAAGATGTTTAATACTGCTTTGTTGTTAGAACAAAATGGAGACAGCTGAAGTGCTTATCAGTAGGAAGATGACTAAATAGTATGTTCATACACATATTCTATGGCAATGTTACATTATTATGAAAGGAACAAACCTCAAAGTATATTGGTTGGGTTAAAAAATATATGTATACTATCATGTGTTTTTTAAAACTCTGAGAATATTTTCTCTTCTCTGCATGTATATGTATAAATACATAAAAAGAAGTCTGAGAAGATATACAACATTGGCTTCCTCAATGGTGGACAAAGGGAATTAGCCTTCCTCTAATGGTTTAGTTTTCTACAAGGAGTATATTTGTGTATTGGTTATGTTATTTAAAATGACTATTTGTATGAATAATTTTTTTGGTGATACTAGGGATTGGACCCAGGGCTTTCACACTCAGCTACATCCTTACTCCTTTTTAAAGGTTTTGAGACAGGCTCTCATTCAGTGGTTAAGTTACTCAGGCTGAGTTCAAGCTTGTGATCCTTCTGCCTCAGGTTCCTGAAATGCTGGGAATACAGACATGTGCCACTATAAATGAATTTGATACGCTATTAGTTTTAACCTATGAGTCTCTCTTGCTCTAATTTTGAAGGCTATCCCATCCGCAAAAACAAAGGTGACCAAATGTTAGATTTAGTAACATTTTAGGTGCCTACAGAAAAAACATCAACTTTTTTGTTAAGTTTTTTTGTAACTTTTTATTTTGCTGTAACTTCAAACTTCAAAATTGTTAAGAAAAATACAGTTAATTCCCATGTACTTTGCCTCTTTGCTCAATTGTATGTGTTTAAAAAACTGACTTTTCAAAAAGTTAATCCTTTGTTTCAGAGGAAGGTGGTAAACAGATCTTGAATAATTTTGATCCTTTAAAATGTTGCATTTGTGTGAGTGGTAGAGGCCTTTTAGTTTTTAATTTGACCAGTTTTATTTCCTTATCATCTCATCAGAGCTAGGTGTGATGGCTCATGCCTGTAATTCCAAAACTCTGGGAGGCTGAGGCAGGAGGATTATGAATTCAAGGTCAGTCTGAGCCACACAGTGAGTTTGAGGCCAATGTGGAACATCGTAAGACCCTGTCAGTCAATCAATACAATTTCATCAGTAGATAGAAAGAGTAGATAATGTTTATTGAATATTTACTAGTTTCCAGGTGCTACGTTGAGATACTTTGCAAATTATTTCATTTAATCTATTTTCATAAAAGATTATTACTTTACAGAGGAAGTAGATTGTTTGCTCAGGGTATAAGGGTACAAAGCCAGGTTTTCATAAGGTCTCTGTTACCAAAATCCATGTCCCTTTCTCTACCAATTTGCCCGTCCAAAAGTGTATTAGAAGGAATTGATAAGTATATTTCTATTATGAAGAAGTTGATAGTTCTGGGAGGCTGAGGCAGGAGAATTAGAAGTTCAAGTCCATCCTGGGCAACTTAGCAATTTAGTGAGACTCTGTCTCGGGCACGTGAATCTAGTGCAAAGGCCCTGGGTTTCATCCTCAGTACTAGGTGGGAGAGGGGAGTTGATAATTGCCCCCCTCCCTTTTTTTTTCTTGAGACAAGGTCTGTTACTGTGTAGCCTGGGTTGGCCTTGAACTCTTGGCCATCTTCCTGCCTCAGCCTCCTGAGTGCTAGGATTATAGGTATATGTTACCATGCCCAGCTAATTTCTTATAATTGACTATGGTCTCTTATAATGCATTGTCAGTAATTAGAATATTCAAATGAACTAAAAATTACTGGTTTGGAGATTCAAAAAAAAAAAGAAAAGAAAAATCACTCTTCTGTTTTTCTGACTTTTGTGGGTTTCTCAGTGCTTTTGAATAGTTCTCCTAGAGAACCCCCACAAGCACATGAGTACATCCCTTTATGTCTAGTTGCCACTTTGTTTTTTAAGCACTAGATCAGACTAAGTTCCATTTTGGCTCCCTGTGTGCCATTACCAGAAATAGTAACCATTTCTCGTATATGGCCTGTCTACCTGACTCTGAGCTCTACTAGCATCTGGCTTTGGTCTGTCTTTTGTTTGCTACACCAAGTTCTCTTGGTTGTCTTATGAGTCTTGTGCAACTTCATGTAGCTGTATGAACCATTAGCCTAGCCCAGGAGAGACCTTATCATATGTGCTTTAGAGTTTACCACCTTGAGAAGAGACTTACAGGGATCTTAGAGACCAGCCCATTCAAAACTGACACCTTTGTAGTCAAGGCAAAACTACAGGAAGATTCTGCTTCTAGTTGGTGACATAATTCTATAACCCACAGACACTTCCTGGCAATATCTTGTGAAACTTGCCTTTTCATGTGTAGTAGTTTCCTAACTTTGTTCTACACTAAATGTCAGTCAGTGGTGGTTAATATGGTAGCAGTATAGATCACTGTATGCTGGCTATTATGTATGTGACATGTATACAGCAAATAGTTCCTCATTATGTTCTCTAGACTTTGCCAGTGAGAAGTTGCAGCTTGCCCAATATGACATTTTTGAACAGTTGTAGAATTGATGCCTTAACTTCAGCTTTATGCTTTGTCAAGGATTTATAGTTCGGGGCTAAAAATTTTTTTTTCAATTTAGTTTATTTTTATCGGTACACGTTTATGGTACATGAAGGTTACATTGATCTTAAGGAGTAGGTGCATATAACTAACACATCTTGATTCTTTTTTATTCCCCTTCCCTTCTTCCCCACCTCTCTCCTTCCCACTCTAAATCCCCTTTCCCATTTCATTGTTATCGTTGTTATTTTTAATTCGTGTTTAAAAAAGGTTTTTAATTGACATATAATAGATGCATATAAGTATGGGGTACAAAATGTTTTGTTACATGTATACTTGGTATAATGTTCAAATCAGAGTAAGCACATATATCTCCTCATTTCTTCCTTTGTGATTAAAATGTTCAAAATGCTTCTTACAGTTTAAAAATATACACAGTCGTTATCTATAGCCACCCTGCTCGACAGTGTAGCACCAGAATTTGTTTCTCCTAACTGTAACTTAGTGTAGTTTGGGTTTTATAACTGTAAAGAGCAGTTCTTCCCTGAGTCTAGGTTCACCATGTAAACTGCACTGAATTCCTGGAGTATGGTGTCCACTTAAGTGCTTGGCCAGTTATACTACCTTGTTTTATCCATAATGCCTTGTTCTTAGGCAGAACTAGATTTCTGATATTATCTAATGTATTGATTTTTTAAAGATTACCTGTTGATTGGGATAGTAGAATTTTAGATTATGTAATATATATATACGTATATGTACACATACACGTATGTGTACATATATAAAATTTATAGAGAGAAAATTTTCTTGACAAGCCAGTAATCTTTGTTAATTTATCACTGGAAAACACTGCCTCCTAGTAGATACTGTGACAGTCACCATATGCCTACTGGTACCATTTCTCATTCTTTTCTTGAATAATATCACAAATGTATAATTTTCCAGTGATGTTTTCAAAATGACAACTAAAGAGGAAAATACAGCTACAAAACTTTTTCTAAGCTGGGTGTGGAGGTACATACCTGTAAATTCCAGTTGCATAGGAAGCTGAGGCAGGATTACAGGATCGAGGCCAGCCATGGCAAGTTAGCGAGAGCCTTTCTCAAAATAAAATTAAATACCCAGCACTGCAAAAACAAACAAAAAACAAAAATTTCAAGAGCTGGGGATGTCACTCAGGGGTAGAGCACTTGGCCTAGCATGCATGAAGCCCTGAGTTCAGCCCTCAGCACCACAAAAAATTTAAAAATTAAAAAAAAGTAATAAAATTAACCTCTTCTGATGTATCCAGTTGTTAAATTACAGATTATCTTTGGTTAGGATCTAATTGCTTTCCTGAAGGCAATTGTATATAGATGCTAGTTTTAAAGAGTACCTAGTCAAGGAAGGTCACTAATAGTTACTATTTACTAAGCGCTTATTCTGAATTGGGCTTTGTGCCAAGTGCCTTCCCTCAGTTAGGGTCACAGCAGTGCTTAAGCATACTGTAGTTAGTGTATGAGATCTGTGTGTCCTTTGAGGATATAGAGATTAAGTGCAAAGCTTGTGCTGAAATTCATATGTCTGCCTCCAGAATGTGTTCATTTAACTTCCTGTGTCATACCAATACTGCATGTATTTTTAGAATTATTGTATTGCAAAAATTAAAGTTACAGTTGAGAAAAAAATTTTAAAGACCTTATATTATTAACTTTAGGCTTGTCCTCTTTATGTTTATTTAGATGGCACAGTAATATTTCAGTTTTACTGTAAACTTCTCAACACCAGAGTCCATATTGTATTTTTAAATGTATGTTTGTTTTGTTCTTCCTTCTTCTGTTTTTTGTGGTGAATAGACGATAAAGTTCCCATATTGTCATATCTTTATGCCTCCTAGAGTTCTGCACCAGTTTGAGTTGATATTGCTGTTACTAGGACATCATATCGTGAATCACTAAAGCCAGTTGATGCCAAATTCTGTGACTTCTCTCTCTGTATATCTCTTCCATTTTTCCTTTCCACCCATTGCTCTTTTGTTGTCTTAGTGTAGGTCTTTTTATCTGTCAGGATACTTTTCTTGAAGTGTGGTTCTGACCACACAGAAGCTTTTAGTGATCCTTGTTGCCCACTGAATAAAGTTAAAACTCTCTAGCTTGACATTTTTTTTTTTTCTTTTTGGTGCTGGGGATCGAACTCTGGGCCTTGTGCTTGCAAGGCAGGCACTCTAACCACTGAGCTAAATCCCCAGCCCTAGCTTGACATTTTTGTTTTTGTTCTTGTTTTTGGTTTCTTGAGACAGGATCTCACTATACAGAGTCCAGGCTGGCCTTGAACTCACCACGTAGCCCAGGCTGGCCTCAAATTCGGGATGATCCTCTTGCCTCTGCCTCTCAATTGCAGGGATTACAGGTGTGCACCACCATGCCTGGTTCTAGCTTGATGTTTTTGACTCTTCGTTCACCTCCAGCCTTCATTTATAATCTTAATCCTTCTTATTCTCCTTTTATTGTTCTTTCTCCCTTAGCCCATTTGGATTATTCACTGTCTCCTTGAAGGTGAGCCTCTTGTTCCCATCTCCAGAACTTTCTAACATTAAGTCTTCCTCCTCGAATGTTATTCCTCCACTCCTAATGTCTGTATTTTGGAAATACATGTATCACTTGGAAGCATTATTGTCATGATTAAACAAAATAATGTATATGATGATCCTAAAAATGTATATTTAATACATATGTTAATTTAGTCAGTAAGTAGTAGCAATTACTACGGCTTGGCCTTTTCTTTATTTTAGGATCATCTTGTCCAGGACCTTGGCCCTTTGTAGTTTCCCTTGAGGTTAATCCTTTTGGGATCCATGTTTGACCTCTGCTCTTACATTTAATAATATCCTTTGAAGCAGCCTTGGGTTTATTAGATCTCTTTCAGACAGGAACGGGTTCTCAACACTGCTGTATTTAGAAAGACCTTAAGAGTGGAATGGAAAGACTGTAGGCTCTAGAGTTTTACTTATGTCGGATCACCTTGTCAGTTATGCAATTGTGATTTTTTAAAAAAAAATTTATACAGTGGTACCTCGGTTCACGAACACTTTTCTTTGTACCAGTGTGGTTTGTAAACACAAATATGGCCGTCTTTTCCAAAATCATAGAACAAAATAACTTTGTGAACCGAAGTACCACTGTAAATGGGAACAGTAGTGCTTACCTTACAGGGTTGCTGTAGAGATCAAATGAGATATTTGAGAAGATACTTAGTCTTAGAGCATCCAGCTGCTTAATAAATATTTTCTTTTCTTATACTAGTAGTATCCTTCCCCAGGACATACAGAAACACTCATAAAAACCTATAGATAGAAACGCATAGTCACCCTTAAATATGCACATAATATGTATACCTTGCCTATGTGTACAGAAGGACATACACCAAAATCTCTACTCAGTAGCCTGATATTTGGGACTCTAATGCTAGATACAATTTGTGTAGTAGGATGTAGATTTCCTGTCTTCTGATCTTTGCATAGAATCATTGATCTCGTACACAGAGAATTGGCCATCTTTTCACTTCTGTTAATTTACCTTATCAGTTTTGATTCCAGTATTTATTTTCTTGCTTTTAATTGTTTACTTTTTGACAGTGTTGCAAAAAAGCTACTCTTTCCTAGTTATGTTTCTCTTCTTCTTTTAGGTATTTGTGCTGAAATTACTTTCTCAGTGTAGCATTCCTTGACCACCCTACCGGCTGCCATTTCATATGGTGCCCATTCCTGCTTAATGGTTATTACTAGTGTGTGTGTATTTTTACTTATGTGTCTTATTTATTGTCAATCCATTCATCTATGTTAGCCTAACAAGGACACAGACTTTTGACTATTTTGCTTATGTTTTATCCTTAGCATTTTAGTAGGCACTCAGAAAATATTTAAATATGTGAATTTTGGCATTAATTTGCTTATTTTCAGTATATCTGTGTATTAACATAGAAAGATTCTTATATTAGTGCTTATGATAACTTTATACGAGAGACTTACTTTTAATTTTGGGGGCACATGATATAGATCCACCTAAATGTAAAAGTTTACATGTAGTTTTATAGTTTGACATATGTATTAGGACCTCTTTTTGTCCATACCCTTCTTATATACATACACATGCATATTTTTTCAGTAGGCGCTTCATTAGGTATTATGTGCTAAGTTTGGTGCTGAGGATTGATCCCTTCCATCAAGAAGTTTATAATTCAGTGAAGAGGCAAAAAAAAAAAAAAAATCAGTGAAGAGACAACCAAGTCTCCCTTGCTTGGTGTCTTTTCATCTTTATTGCCTTAAAGTGCTAGTCCTAAGGCTTAGTCTTCAAATTTCTTTTCTGTCCATACTCTCCTTGTTATCTTTTATAGTCTCATAGTTTTTGGTAAATATTTTATATTTCTTAATGATTCTCAAGTTTTCTTTCCAGCCAGTAACCTTTGTGCTCTTCACATGTGCCCTTGGATGTCTAATAGACATCTCAGACTTTATTCTCTATTGTTGTTGTTATCGTTGTTATCACTACCATTGAGCTATATTCCCAGCTCTTTTTACATTTTAGTTTGAGACAAGATCTTACTAAGTTGTCCAGGCTGACCTCAAACTTGAGACCCTCATGCCTCAGCCTCCCAAGTACCTAGAATTATGGGTTCACATCACTGTGCCTGGTTCTTTCCTTCAGGAAGCTCCTGCCTCTAGAAATGTCACCTCTGCTCACTGAGCTGCTTAGGTCAGAACTCTTAGAAGTTACCCTTTCCCTTTTTCTCTTATCCTGCATGCAAAATAATCCTTTTGGCTCTATATTTAAAGTACACGGCCATCATCTCTGCCAGTACCTCCCCCTAGTCCCAGTTACCTTTCATCCAAATCGTTATAGTCCTTCTGCAGTGATGTTCTGAAACAAACAGCAGATCTGCCTCTCCCAGGCTCAGAACCTTCCTTAGCTCGCCGTCTCATACAGAAAGGCCTGGAACGTGCCCGTGGCCCGCGGACCTGCCTGGTGAATTGGCCTCTCCCCCACCTCACTCCGTTCCTAGCGTTTTCTTCCTCTCCCACTTTGCTTATTGCTTTACAGCTATACTGACCTCCTTGATATGCCCTCAGTGTACTGAACACTCCTGTCTCAGGGCTTTTTGCCTGTCCGTCTCTTTCCCCAGGTATCTGCCTGGCTTCACCCCTTCCTTCAGTACCTGCTTCAGGGTCTCAGCAGACTTTTCCTGGTAGAGAATAGCATTGCTTTCCTCGCTTCATCTTCTGGGTCTGCCGCTCCTTAACTCTCTTACCTCGCCTTGGCTTCTTCCATGGCAATAGCCGTTTTTTTCTTCCATGGTAATAAATAAAGGATTTGTGACATTCGTCTCCCCTGTTTAAATTGTACAGTAGTTCCACTGGGGTAGAGACCTGTTTTCATTCAGTGTTAACCCCAGTGTTAGAATAGTGTCTGCATCCTGTAGACATTTAATAAATATTTGTGGAGTGAAGCAGTGGAATACAATGTGATTACTATAGTAGAAAATATATATAAGGTGCAGTAGGAACAAAAGGGAAAGAATGGCATGATTACCTAGGAACTGAGGGAAAACTTTACAAAGATGCTCTCAGCAGAGCTTTTTAGAGGAAAAGAAAAATGGAAGAAGGAAGCCAGGCACAGTGATCTGTGCCTGTGGTCCCAGCTACTTGGGAGGCTGAGGCAGGAGGATCACTGTAGTTTGAGACTTGCCTGGGAGAGATGGTGAGACTCCCATCTCAAATACACACACACACTACTGTGGATGTACAGAGGCATGAGAGAACACAATGTGTTCAAGGGACCAACAGTATACTCTCAATGGAACATAACTTTTGGGAGTAAAAGTTAAATAGATGAGGCCAATCTGCTTGACTGGGAATGATTTTCATTTCACACTGTGGAATTTTAGATTTTGTCCTATCAAGTGGGCAATAGTAGGTTGTGTGGAACCACTGAAGACTTTTGAGCAAGGGATGATACAGATACATACATACATACATATATTCATATGTTTGTGTGGGATGTATTTACATGGCAAGCAACAGTGTAAAGGATGAGGATCAAAGACAAACAGCATTTTATTTATAATATCAGTGATGTTCTATAGTATATATAAATGAAGAAAAAATTGCTATTATATGTGAGCCAAGAAGATATTTCATTGTATGGTTGGACAAAACCGCTGAAGTCCGAAGTAAAGGTGTTCTTGACATACCTTTGCAGTATGTGTGTGAAAGAGAAGAAATGACTGATGTAGGATTATTCTGCTCATCTTTGAAAATACATGCTTTAGGGGAGGGGACTTTTAAAAGGAAATTTAGGCTGGGCATGGTGGTGCACACCTGTAATCCCAGCACTTGGAAGGCTGAAGCAGAAGGATTGCCTTGAGTTTGAGGCCAGCTTGGGCTACATAGTGAGTTCAAGGCCAGCCTGAACTACATAGTGAGATCCTGTCTCAAAAAACCTTAATTAATTAATTAATTAATTAAAATTTTAGTTAACACATTTTAAGTCATAATGTAAACTAGAACAGTGCTTACGGAGTACAGGGTATGAGTTCAACAAGAAAAGGTGTTACGGTGTAAAAGAAGTTACACTTGAGTGCTGACCTCCTTTCTTCAGTGAGAAACAGTTGATTGTCAGTGATTTACTTTCTAATTTTGATTCATTTTTGAAATAGTGATAGTCATAACTTGCGTTATTTGTAGGAAAATGGATGCACCTTGAGACCATAACTTTAGGGAGATAGATCTTTCTCAAAGGGGACCTTAGGGGATCAAATGATAGGGGGAAGCGGGGAAGGAGAGAAGGGAAAGAAGATGGAAAAGGGAATTGAGATGTGTTATGTACATGTATTACACAAAGAATGTAATTATATACTGCAAACATATACTAATTAAAAATTTAAAAAATTATCGTAATCAAATCTACACATTCTTCTGTAGGGCCAATACATCTGCCTTTGTAGGTTACAGTTCCCTGGCAGGCACAGAATTTTTTAAGTGAGGGATAAGCTATCAAAAGATTTCTTCTGCCAGGTAGTGGCACATGTCTGTAGTCCCAGTACTCAGAAGACCAAGGCAGGGAAATTACTTGAGTCCACAAGTTCAAGACCAGCCTGGGCAACATAGTGAGACCCTATCTGAAAAAAAATTTTTTTCTTCTGTTCAAATGCAAGTAAAAACCATTTCCATTTTTTCAAGTGATTTGCTCAAGTATCTTATCTCAACTGTATATGTGAAAATCTTAATCCTATTATTTTAGGGCCAAAATACTATTTTTAAATTTAACGATAGGATGGGGGAAGCTGAAATGTTGCACAGAGTTTGAATGTTTTGAATTTGGTGCTCCCATATTCATGGAAGCGTACTTTATTATTGAATGAATTTTAAAAACCATAACCAGATGCTAGAGCAGAAGATGGTAAAGTCATTTCCAAAGGTAAGTGTAACCATACATAGACTTAAGATTTATTTATCTCCATTTCTCAGATTGAAGTACTCATTTTTTGAATGTGATATGCTGCTAAACTCATATAAAATTGTTTTCATTGAGAAATCACTTCATAATTTGAGTTCTTCTTTGATCTAGTTAGCCACATCCAGTTAGTGGATTTGCCAAACTCTGATCACCAGTAAAGTGAGGTGGGATTACTCTAACTAATTCAAGCAGAAAGAGATTTAATAAAAGATTTTAAGTGGTTTATAGAATTGTTGGAAAGAACAAAATAACAATGAAAAACTGTCTCTAGATACAAGTTTTAGGAATGACATTCAAAAACCCCTTTGTAGCTGGGCCACCAAGAAAACTGCTACCTCTTTTCAGATCAGAAAAGCTCCTGTAGAATTGAAAAGCCATAGCTGTTAGCTGCTACTTTTGTCTTGGAACCTTGACCCCTCACCATGACTAGGAATATGCTAGTATAGGGAGGCAGCTGCCTTCATCAGTAAGCTGTTGTCACTGCTGGTGGCTCTAGAGCTAACCAGATTTGCCACACCTGTACTTCAGAGTAGATGTTTTGTGCCCTCCTTCTTAATACATATAAGACCTATAACTGAATACCAGGACTTCTGCAAATTGTGCTACAGAACATTGACATCTCCGAGACGGTAGAAGCAGCCTAAACTCAATTTCCCTTCTCTTCTGCTCCCCATTTTTTTGTTGAGTAAATCCAGTTGGTGGACCTTTAGCCACATCCACAACTCTAGCTGCAGGGGAGGCTGGGGAATATAGTTTTTAAGCTATCTAGTCTCTACAGTATAGGCAGGCATATACTGAAAGAGGTAAAAATGGATATTGAACATTAATGCACCGTATCTTCCACAGGTACAGACCTGATTCTCATTAAGATTAGCCATCACTAAATGGAATGTAGATAAGTTGAAGAAAATTGCAAATAATACCACTACGCAATGTTGAGAAACTGCTGCTTTTTAGTGTATTTTTACTTTTTATAATAACACATTTTTCTGAATACCAAAAATTGGTACTGTACCTCTATTATGAATTTGGTGCTCTATACCAAAAATTTCCTCACATTTGAGATTTGCTTAGTGAATAAAAAGCCTAAAAGAGAGAGTAAAACAGAGACTGTTAGACTGGGTTACCTAAACTGGGGAAAGGTGAGTGTTACCAAATACTGAAGAGTGGTCAAATAAAGTGGAAACTAAAAAACTCATTTGACTCTACTTAGTATTATTAGCATTCTTCAGTGTTCTATACAAGGAGTTAGAATCAAAAGCTGAATTGCAGATTTAGGCTGTGAGTAGAAGGAAAAGATTGGAGACAGAAAATAAATTTCGGGGGTTTTCAGAGGCAGTAGATTTTTTTTTTTGGTCCAGTGCACATACATGTATGCCAGAATTGGCTAGGCCATACATGAACAAGTACAATCCTTGGAGTTCTTCATTATTGTCTATTTGTGTAGCTCGATGGAATATATGTTCTTAACACATTCATCTTCTGCTTAAAGATACAACATTAATTATGTCTCTAACCATTACTTACTTCATTCTTGATTAGGTTGTTTATAAAGTGCCAATTAATCACTTAGAGTTTGGAGAGACAGTGTGGAGTCTTTTTTTTTCAATTCTTTTTTCCCTTTCTCCTCCACACCTTTTTATTACTTTGTTGCTAGCGTCAGACATTTATTTTATAAGTCCTTATCAAGTTAATTATCATAAATATAGGTTAACAGCCAGACTGACAGGCCAAAAAACACATAATACAGCTATATTAGATCAAAGTATACTTTTAGATACACTGTTTGTGCTGGATTATAATAATATTTTTTTCCTCTCTTTTTTTTTTCACCTACTACCTGTCATTTATTTAAAGAGTCTGTCTTTCCTCCAGAGAAAGAATTTGATCCCTTTGTCAAAAATAAGGTAGCTGAGGGGTTGGGGATTTAGCTTAGTGGTAGAGTGCTTGCCTGGCAAGCGCAGGGCCTGAGTTCCACCCCAGCACCCCCCCCCACCACACACAGAAGGTAGCTGAGTGTGCCTGGAGTTGTTTCTGTATCCTCTGTTCTATCCCGTTGATCCACAAGTCTGGTTTTTTGCTAGTACTATGCTGTTTTCATCACTGTAGCTTTGTAATGTTAAGTCTTGATAGCTGATTTAACATATTTGTATGATTGGTGAGCAGGGCATTGATTAGATGAATTAACTTTTTTAGTATGGTTTATTTGAACTTTAATCAGTGGTGGATATTTTAAAATGCAGATTATAAGAACTGCTTTTATAGGAAGTGATGCTGAATTAATTTTTTATAATATATACAATGTGTTTATTCTAAGTAAATATGCTATTATGTCACATTCATTGGATTCTGCAGACAAAATAACTGTCTCCCTCTTAAAAAGGGGAAAGGCAGTAGATGGTGTACAGTATTTACACAGAATTTTTTTTTAGACTGAAGTTATATGAATGAGATGGGGACATGTTCAGGAGCAGAGATACAGTGTTCCAGGTTCTCCCATTAGATATAAATCATATTTATTACAGTTGAATTCCAAATTGATATATATTCCTGAGCCCATAAGGTAGCTTAGATGGACTCTTGGTTCAAAAGAAAAATAAAACATGAATTATGCAGAAGGGAGGCAGCCAATGAGAGGCCGAAGGAGTTTGGATGCTGTGAAAATAAAAATTGTTGCACAGGGTCCTGAAGAGAGTAAGGAGAATAGGTAGAGAACAGAAGGAAGAATGAACTTTGGATAAAAAGGGGAGAGCATGCTAGTCTTTTGAGAGGTGGAAGAATAGATACATATTCAGATATAATTATTTTTTCTGTTAGGAAACTGGTTCTTTTGTAAGGACTAAGCCCATTTTAGGCTATTTTGAGTCATTTATAAAGGTTAGATTCCTTGATTTTGAGTTGAGATGAACGTTAATTTGTTTATTCTGGTCATGTGGTAATTCTCTCACTCACAAGTTTAAGAACAGCTAGTATCTTATATCTTACTGATACCTTTCTATTGTGTTCTTAAAAATACTTAGAATGTTAAAAAATTATCTGTTTGGTGAGTTTCTTTATAGATGCTTCTTAAGTTTCTGATAAACTTTAAAATATATTGGTTTTAATGGCCTTAGTTTTAAAATTGGTAAGCAGAAAGAGATTAGAGTTTATCTAGTTCATACCTTCTTGAAGAAGACTGTTTTAGTGATTTTTGAAGTTGTGCAGGTGCTTAGGAGTAGTAAGACAGGAACACTGGTTTCATGATTCTTTGGGTAATAGCTCTTTCCCTTGGACATCTACCTTGGTTACATTGACGAGTGTACTGGTGTGTGTTTGCTGTTTCGGCCCATGAGTATCACATAAGAACTCTAAAACTAGATTCATTGAATTCTTTAATATTCATTCCTTATATATTCCTCAAGTGCTTACTGTATGTCATCACTGCTTTAGATCTTGAAGACCAACAGGTTCTCAGGCCTGAAAAATAGAGGAAACCAAAAATAATCTCTTAAGTAAAAATTAACAGAGGTTTAGATAGTTATGAATGCTATCAAAGAGGCAAAACAAAGATAGAATATGGCAGCAGGATTATCTACTTTAGATAGAATAATCAGGGAAGCTTTCTCTGAGGAAGTGACATTTGAGCAGAGATCTGAATGGTAAGAAAATGCCAGCCATGTGAAGATCAAGGACTAGAGTATTCCAGGTAGCGGCCCTGAGCTTGAATAAACTTGATTGGCATGGCTGATGAATGGAAAGAAAGTGAACATAGGAAGAGTTAGAGGAGAGGTCAGAGAGGACAGTTAGGAGGACCTTAAAGACTATGAGGAGAAACGGAATTTTATTCTAAATGAAATGGTACGATGTTAGACCAGGGAATTGACTGACTTTAGTAATATATTTAGAAGATTACCCTCCTTGCTGAAGATTGGATTGCAGGATGGGCAATAGTGGAAGCAGGAATACCAGTTAGGAAACTGTCTTGTTTGTCCAAATGATTCAGTATAGTGGCTTGGATTTGGGAGATACCAGTGAATGAAAGAAGTGGTTGGATTTGGATTTATTTGTTGGATTTGCTCATGGACTGGATATGGAGTTAGGAGGATGGTGAGAATAAGGAAGGTGGTGGTTGATTGAGGGAAGAGCATATTTTAGGGCAGGAAATCAAATGGTTTGTCTGGGTTTGTCATTAAATTTAAGTTGCCTACTGGGTATCCAAGGAAATGGTTAACTATTCACTTCTCATGTCGAGGAGATCAGGCCTGGAGATGCAGAACTGGGAAACATCTACATTAACACCTTATACTGCAGAAGTTTGCTTAGAAAAAGAAGAGAAGGTGGTCCAGCACTGAGTCATGAGGCAATTACAACATTTAGATGTGAGAAGCAGGTGAGTAGAGGACCAGTGATGTAGGAAGAAGGCCAGAAATACTGTATTGTGGAAGCCAAGAGAACATTTTAAAGAAGGAAGTTAATATTCTTTTGTGTTAAGTGGCACTGCAAAGTTAGTTATCATGAGACAAAAATAACATTGGATTTGGCAATATGGAAGGCATTGGTAACCTTTGGCTAGAGTAGTTTCTGTGTCATAGTGGGATCTGAAGCTGATTGGTGAGGGTCAAAAAATGAATGAGAAGTAGAATTAAAGACTGGAAATTAAATTTCTGAGAAGTTTTGGGAAGGGAGTCTAGAAATGGAGTGATATCAAGAGGCAAGTGATAGAGTCAAGGGAGATGTTTTTCTTTTTGTTTGCTCTTTTTAAATTGGGAAACATCCATACTTGTTTATGTGCTGATGGGAACAGTCCAGGAGAAAGGAAAATTAATACTGATTCAGGAAAGAGAGATTCATTGCTGAATAAATCCATTGAGGTGGTGCTGGTGAGACGAGATGGAGAGTACAAGTAGGGAACTGACCTTTCATAGCTGAGATGTTGCAATAATGCAGTATGATTTCATGTGTCCTTTTACACACAGTTCTTCTGTCAGTCTTACAGGTCTCCTTTAGGCCAAGTTGATCTTTCCTTATCACTAGTTGGTTTTCCTGTGCTACATGTACAATGTTCTGTCAGATTGAATTCTTCATACGAGTAGGTAAGGCTTAGCATGAAGCTGCTGGAGATATTTAAAACCAATTGTAATTTTGTGTCAACAGGTGAAGCGAAAAATTTATTGCCGTATCTTGGACCCAACAAAATGAGAGATTGTTTCTGTACTATAAATTTGGACCAGGAAGAAGTTTACCGTACCCAAGTTGTTGAAAAATCTTTAAGGTTGGTAGAAAAATTGGATTATCATTCTTGTTATACATTGATCAGTTTTATGCATTTTTCGGATTGTTGCCATTAAGACTTTCTTCATTTGAAACTTTTATATTTGTATTTGAAAGTTTTCTTTTACGGTAGGAATTTATTTTTAGAATTACAGAACATTAAGAGTTTTAAGGAGCCTGGATGTTCATTGAGCTCCACTTTAACACCTTATGTTTGGCTCCTTCTTGACAGTAGCTTTGACAAGTAATCGTATGGCATTTGCTTAATAATGTTCTAGTGACCAAAGAATTCACTGCCTCCTTAGAGCCTGTTTAGTCTTTGAACTATTCTAACTCTTAGAAAGCTTTTATGTATAGTTGGTTAATGATTATTAAAAATGAGAAACTAGTATATGCCAAGAATTTACTGGGTTCTATTTATTCATATATTCATGAGAACAAGATAGATACAGCACTTACTTCAATGTGGCTTTTCATTGCCTCAAAATAATATATCTTTCTCTTAATTGGATTTCTGGGCAAGAAATTTAATCTGCCTTTCACATGACACTCTTTCAAGTTTTTGAAAACAACTATCATATACTTGGTCTGTTCTCTTGGCTAAATCTTGCCTGTTCATTTGAACTTTCTTCAAAGTGCATCATTATTTTATTTCTCTGAGAATAAATTCTTAAAGTTTTGTGTAAGTTACTTAATTTAGTGTAGTACATCAGGCCGTCAACTCTTAGGTAGATTTCTCATCTTTGAAAATGTGATTCTGCTTTGATATTATCATAGTAAATTCTAATTTATAAAATTAGAATGTGCCACATCTGTACTATAGCAGAGTTTGTGGTCATAATTCTGGTGCAGAGCTGTGCTGAAAGGATAGTTTTGGTCAGAAACGAGAGTCACAGCCTACAAGGAATTGTCGAAGTAAGCGTGTGGCATATAAAGTATTATGTGCCATGAGTTAATGTGAATCATTTTTCAGACTAGTTGTATTTCAGGGATATGTTTTTTTTTTTGTTTGTTTGCTTGTTTTTTGGTGGTGCCGGGGATTGAACTCAGGCCCTTGTGCTTACAAGGCAAGCACTCTAATCACTGAGCTAAATCCCCAGCCCCCTCAGGGATATGTTTTTGATATTTTTTCCATATCTTTTTTTTTCCACTAAAGTTTCCCTTTATGTCTTTATTTTCAGATTTTCTAATTTTGAGTATCTGTTGAGTTCATCATAGGAAAGGAATTACTATGTAAAGGAATTACTATGAAAATACTTTAACCCCAAAAGATTTGAGTAATATACTTCAAATCTTTAGTTGTAATCAGCTCTCTCTGGAGCATCAGAATTTTGTTAATCTTCTTATTTATAAATATTATAAATATATGGTATATATAAAACATGAAATTGAGTCACCAAAAGGCTGAATAATTAATCATGTAATAAAAGAAGTTAGAAGCAAAACCGAAATTAGGGATCTGAAACTATTTAAATCTCAATTTGTTACTTTAATGTACACTGATTTCATATCATGTGGTAATCAGTAATATACAAAAAGTAGTATGTCCATAAATTGGATTCTTGCGGTAGTTTCTAATATGTAGCCTTATAAATGAGTGAGTAAAACTAGCCCACTTTTTTTCTATGTATACCTTTGTCTTTCTGAATATTTTATAGGGGAAAATGATGAAATCAGTTTTCTTTACCCATCTTTCCTTATTTTTCTGTGTTGTTTTCATTTTAGTATTCACAGGTCTTGTGGATATTGTGATAAATTGTTGAGCCCCAAATCAGTAGATACCATTTAGATCATTATGGGTTGTAGATATTATAACTTCTATATAGAAGTGGGACTGTGATGCTTTTCTTTTTTGTTTATACTTGCCTTTTTTCTCTCTGTAAAGTTTTACTTTATGTCTTCATTTTCAGATTTTATAGTTTGAATATCTGTTGCATTTTTCATAGGAAAGGAATTAGATAAAACCGAAGTTACTTAAGTAACCCAAATAGATTTGAAGTAAGTTTAGTTTCTAAACCTCTTCCTCAAATCCTTTTAGGAAGTGGATGGGATGTAAACAAACAGTAACAGCAAGAGCAGCACACACGTACCTGGTGCTTTTCTTCCCTGGATACCATGATCACAGGACAATGATAGTATGGTGTTGCTTTAAAACCTATTTAATTATGGCTCTAGTCCAGCCTCATTAAAAAGTTTTCTTCAAGTGCATTAATTTATTTATTAACTAAGTAAAGATGTGAGCTGTCAGATGTGGAGGTTGTGATGCTGTCATAATACAGGCAATAAATCTCAAGTTGTTATTTGACTGTAGAATGTGCTTTGAAATAATTTTTGAATGTGGATATGTGGTATATAAAGGAAATTCTCCATTTTATAATTGTTTAGAAAATAACAGAATAGAGAAATACCTACACATGTCATCTTTGCCTAGTAGTTATTTTTGCATTGATTTCTATGTTGACACTAGTTAAAGAACTGTAGTTACTTTGACAGACCAATTTTTAAAAGTTTCTTATGCTTGCATTTGAAGTGACAAATTGAATACAACAGTTTGCTAACTCTTATTACATTTAAAAAGCTGTGTCACCCATTTCAGCTTTCATTTAGTTATGACAGCCTAACGATATTGTGCTTCATGGTGGTAAACAATCTTTGTGTTGTTTAAATATTTTTTTTTTTTTGGTGCTGAGGATCGAACTCAGGGCCTTGTGCTTGCAAGGCAGGCACTTTAACTAGTGAACTAAATTCCCAGCCCCTAAATATTCTCATCAAAGAAATACTCTTGACATCCTGGAAAACAATTTGTGTTTTTTATAAGTTGAATATTCATCTACTCCTAATTCAGGAATTCTATTCTCAGTTTAATTGAAAGTAAATGTCCAAAAAAAAGGTTTTATAAAAATGTTCATAGCAGCTTTATTTTTTATATATTTATTTTTGAGACAGGGAGACAGGGTCTCACCATATAGTTCAGGCTGGCATTGAACTATGTAGCCCAGGCTGGCCTTGAATTCACAGCAATCCTCCTGCCTCAGCCTCCCAAGTGCTGGGATTACAGATGTACTTTACTTTTAATAGCCCAAACTGGAAACAACTCAGATGATATCACTTAGGAGAATAAGCTATGGAATACAATGGGCTATTTCACAGCATTTAAAATAAACTACTATATATACGGTAACATGAAAAATCTCACTGAAGCTGAGTAAAAGAAGCAGAACACAAGAGTACATATATGATTTCATTTATATGAAATTGTAGAATAGATTTGTAGCAATAGGAATCAGATTTATGTTTGCTTGTGGCAGGTGTGGTGAGATAACTGCAGAGAGGCATAAGGGAGCTTTCTGGAGAGGTAGCTGTGTTCTTTTGTTTTTGTTTTTGTTTTGGTGGGGCTGCTGCTGGGGATCAAACTCGGGGCCTTGCACTTGCTAGGTGGGTGCTATACCACTGAGCTAAATCCCCAGCCATTGTTCGATGTTTTGATTGGGGTGGAATCTACATAGGTCTATAAATTTATCAAAGGGCATCAGCTTTTGTATTACTATATTGGATTTTATTTTACATAATTTGTACCTTAATGAAGTCAATTTTAAAAAAAGCCTGCTTCAGTTTTTAAAATGTATTTGTAGAGTAAACATTTCACATAGCACTAACCATTTTAGGTGGTATGTAATATTGTGATTAATACAGCTTTACATATTCACTTCTAAAATGATGATGGTGTGAATGACACTGGCCTCAGGTTGCATGGAGGCTCACTTTAGGTGATCATCTTCAGATCTGATAGTTACTGGGTCTTCTGTCCACAAGGCTCCCGAAAAGCTGTTTGTTCAGAACTCATTCAGGAAACTGAGGCCCTTTGAGTTTAATTTGGTTTATACGGGATTTAACCAAAACTTAGTATTGAGAATTATTTTGGGGTTCTTGAAATTCTTTCTCTGGTTTTTTAATCTGTTATTTCATTAATTTTATTGAAAGTGAAATTTAAATGTGACATTTAGTATTAATAGTTCTATTATTATTAGTTACAGTTATAGATTATTTAATTATTTGTTATAATTTGGAGTAACCGACTTTCTCCTGTTTTCTCTCTAGCCCATTTTTCAGTGAAGAATTTTATTTTGAGATTCCAAGAAGTTTCCAGTATTTGTCTTTCTATGTTTATGATAAGAATGTTTTACAAAGAGACCTTCGTATAGGTAGGTACTAGTCATAATTATTTTTATTTTTATTTTTTTCATAATTATTTTTAATTAAAACATATTCTTTCTTTAAGTTTAAAGTGTTGAAAACTGTAGAAGGGTATGTATGCAGCATTTCTAGTCCTTTTCTAATTCTTTTCTTACAAATGAACTTTGTGGTCATTTGTAAATTTGATTTTTATTTTGTTATGTTTGACTTATGTGGCACTTCCTCAGGGAGTCCTTTGCTGTTCCCCTAGTCACTGTGTCATGTTTCCATACTATTTGATGTTTCTTTTTCTGTAGTACTCACTATGTTTGTTCTTTAGTGCATCATTTAGTGTCTAGATTCTCCAGGTAAATGCCGTATTACTGATTTTGTCCTGTCTCTGGGGACAAAATACCTAATACCAACAATTTAAAGGATCAGAGGTTCATTTGGCTCTCTGTTTTAGGGGTTTCAGTCCATGGTAGACTGGCTCCAAGGTAGAAACATCATGGTACAAGGGCATGACAGAGCAAAGCTGCTTACTTCGTGGCAGCCAGAAAGCAGAAAGCAAGAGTCAGGGTGAGAGATGCCCTTCAAAGGCATGCCCCCAGCGATTCACCTCCTCTAACTGGCCCTCACCTCATAACAGCACATTCAGCTAGAAACTCATAAATGGATTACTACAAAGATGAATATAGTGCCCCCGTGATCCAGTCACTTATCTTCCAGAATCACCTCATCTGGGAGATGAGACTTTTGGGGGACATTTTAGATCGAAACCACAACAAATGTGGTACTTAGGAGGGCAAGAACTGTATCTCACAGAGTGCTTACATTTAGTAAATGTTCAAAAAATACTCTTAAAAGTCTCAAATAATGTTTTTATTATTGATTCATGTAAAGAACATCTGTTTTTGAAGTTTTTTCTAACAGAAGTAGTAATTAACTTTAATTAGATGGTTTCTCCCTGGTTGTATTGGTGGACAGATATATTTCTTTTTTTTTAATTTTTATTTTATTTTAAACCGAGAACATGTATTGGTACATTCTACATATAATGGTCACATTCATTACATTTATTCTGTACCTATACATGATGCATCTTGGTTCTCCCCCCCTCCCCTGCCCCTCCCCTCTGCTCCCTCCCTCCTTATTTACAGCAGATTCATTCATCATGGACAGATATATTTCTTAAAGAATTATCTTGAGACTGGGGTGTGATATGTGGACATGGAGTGAAACTGGCTGCATTTTTATCACATCCATGGTGATTGCTACATGGTAAAGGTCTAATTCACATGTGTTATCCTCTCTCTCTCTTTTTAGTATCCTGAATTTCATCATCTCTGTATCTCCATACTGATTTGAAACATGTTCAAGTCTTCTACAGTTTAAAAAATTAATGTGTATCTGACTTTATTCTCATAACTAACTTGTAGTGTGTTTTATGCTATTAAACTCCTTAACAGATGATCTGTATCCATTGTGTGCTTACTATTATTTTTAAATTTAGATCTCTTCAATCTGACTTGTACATTTTTCTAACCTTTTTGCAGTTAACAAAAATCATTTTAAGGCAAATCAAATAACGTTTAAGAACATTTTTATTATAAAACTATTAACATGTTCTTAATAGGCTATGGTGACTTTGCCTATGAATAACCACATGTAATAGTTTGGCATAATTTTTCCTATTATTTCATGCATCCATAGTATAACATTTATATTATTATGTTACTGTTCAGGTTTTCTTCTTTTTGACTTAATATCATACAATGATCTTTGTTATGTATCGCTAATATTTTAATAACTTGCGGTATAAAATCCTTTGTATTAAAATGTATTATATTTACTACTTTATTGGTAAATGTTTATGTTTCCAAATTTTTGGTATTTTAAATAGTGTTGCTGTGAGCAAATATCCTTCTGCACAAATTTTTACATGTCTCCCTTTTCTTAGGATAAATTCCAAGAAGTGAAACTACTGAGTCAAAGGCTATGGATATTTTTTAGATTTCTTCTATATATTTCTACACTGACCTCTAGAAATATTATACTGATTTACATTTCCCTGAGCATGCCATTGGCCTAACAAATTTACCACACCCTGCCCATTCTTGGCTATTACTGTTGGGAAAAAAATTGCCATTATATTAAGTGAAAAATAATATTTTAATTTGTGTCTTTCTGATTTTTTGGAAAATTTGAGTTTTTCAAATTTCTGTTTTTACATTTTTCTTTTTTGAATTGTTCTTTTGTCCATTTTTTTTTTTGGTTGGTGTTCTTTCATTTATTCTTAAGCATTCCCATTTGTTAGATATGTTAGCTTTTGTCAGATATATACCTTCCAAGTACTACTACTTTCTCACAGAAGGCATTGTATTAGCTTTTATCCTCATCTGCCTGTGGGTCATTTTTTACTTTCTTGATTGCTTATTCAACTTGTTGAAAGCCAAGGGAAAGACATTTCATTGAATCGTAGCTTTTTAAATGTCATTTTCTTTCTGACTGCTTCTAGATTTACATGCAGACTTTTTTTGTTTCTAGCAGTTAAGGCACCATTGTCAATTCTTTTAAACAGTGTGAAATACTTTGGTGGGGTATACAAAGGATCAGACTTTTGAGATGAATAAGACTTAAAATGCCTCCATGATATCAGAGGGGCAGATTTGTACTCTAATATACAACTTGAATATCACTTTCTGAAATGCTTGGGACCAGGAGTGTTTCAAATATCAGCTGGAGAATATTTGTATAGACTTTCCTGGCTGAGCTTCCCTAGTCTGAAAATCCAAAATCTGAAGCTTTTTGAATGTCATGTTGGTGCTCAAAAAGTTTTAAATTTCAGAACATTTCAGGTTTTTGGCTTAAGGATGCTCAACTTTTTTTGTAATAGAGTCTGCTGGAGGCATTAACAGAAAATTTGGGGAGTGTAAAAGGGAGAATAACCAACTTTGGTGAATGATTAACAGGGACTACCTATGTTGGAAAAGGAAGAGTTACAGGGTGATAGGGATTGGCAGAAACAGGTGAGAAAGTGAATCTTGTTTCTGATGTATTTTTGTGGAGCATATAAATTACTTAGGAAGAGGGTGATAGAAGGTGAACCTGGGAATATAAATTGGGGCCAACCTGTGGTGGACCCTAAAAAACATTCCAAATTTCAAAAGCTAGGGAATTTGAACTTTATCTGATAGACGATTTTGAAACTTCTAAGAATGTCACTGTGTATAATATGTATATACATTCCATGTATTACACTTAATATAATCTGTATATATTGAGTTTATAGTTTGGAAGTTGTAGGCAGTAGGAAGTTGTTGATTTAGAACAGGGAGGGATTAGAGCATGGAGATCAGTTAAGGAGGCTTTTAAAAAATGGGAGGACAGGGATTGTGGTAGTGGAAATGAAGATGAGTGAATTTACCTCAGAGGTTCTCAAATAGGATTTAGGGACCAGCAGAATGAAGGAGATGTGAGAAGGGGAAGAGATGAAAATATTAGCTAGGTGCAGTAAGTAGTGCAGCCCTGTAATTCAGCCACTTGGGAGACTGACAGGAGAACCTAAAAACCAAGACAGACTTGGTGCTGGGGATTTAGCTCAGTGGTTAGAGTTCTTGCCTTGTAAGCACAAGGCTCTGAGTTCAATCCCCAGCAACCCCTCCAAAAAAAGGACAAACTTGGTGAATTTAGTGAGACCCTGTCTCAAAAAAACAAACAAACAAAACTATATATATGGGTGGGGATGTAGCTCAGTGGTAGAGTATTTGCATCTAGCATGTATCAGACCTGGATTTAATTCCCATTAGCACAGAACGACAAAAACCAGTGTCATTGTTTCTGTGGGTGTAATTAACTGAGATAGGGAACATGGGGATCATTCATTTTTATGAGAAGTGAAAAGAGTAGGAGAGATTTTGGTTGCAAACAAGTTAAACTTTTACTACTGGGGAATATCCTAGTGGACATGTTAGCTGACAGCTAGAAATACAGATCTAAAGTTTAGAGAAAAGAAGAGCTAGAGATGTAGATTTGAAAGCTGTCAGTATTAAGTGATGCTTGAAAGCTGTTCTAGAGTTAAGTAAAATTATCTGGGAGCAGGTAATGAAGATTTCAGGGACAAAGAGGCTTCAGTGAACATTGGTAAGGCATTATCTGCAAAGAAGGAAGAGAGATTGGAGAGATTAGTATCAGGAAAAGGATCTTTTATTGTCAACAACTAGAGAGACATAGAGTAGGGCAAGGATGGAATGATTGTTGATGGTTATTTGCAGCTCTTAAGGGAGTGAGTGCATCACTTTAACCATCATGATAACTTGCTAACAAAATGTTCAGTGATTTTCATTGTCCCTTTATACATTTTATTATACATAGTATGTCTTGAAGTTTATAATGGCTTTTGTTTATTTTTAAAATAAAGATCAATTTTAAGTAAAATAATTTTTAGTCAAAATTGGTTCTTTACGAAGTAGTGTCTGTTGAAAGCCTTTGCCGTTGGTATGAAAACTTTTTTTTTCCCTCAAAGTGTATTTCTTTTTGGGGATAAAACTTCTACATTTAGCAGGAATGTTTTTCCTTTTATATATAGAAATTATTATTAGAGTAAACACATAGTATGTACCCTTTAAGGTTGGAAAATGGTCAATATTTTTACTTCTAAAATTTTAATACAACATTTTATGTCATTAACTCAAAGTTTTTTTTTTATTTTGAGCTATTTGAAATTGTTTTATAAAAAAATTTGTTAGGATATAGATAATACTAAATTATTTGGTGGGGGGTGCTTTCTTTTATTTTGCAGTGCTGGGAATCAGAAACTTCATACATCCCACACCAGCTCTCTACCACTGAGCTACACCCTAGCCCTAAATTACCTTTGTCCACTGCCCCTCCTAGTGTCCTTCACTGAAGTAATAGTTGTCATCAATATGAGACATAATTTTTCATATTATGCATCTTGATATGCCCAGAATAGTTTTACAAAAAGTAGATTATGGTTTAATTTAAAAAACATGAGACCTAGGATCCATGTTAGAAAAAAAGATAGAAAATTGTAAAGTCGTTTTTTATTGTACGATATATTTGCTTATGTATAATACCTTCCCTTGAAAAGAAAGAAAAAGAAGAAAAAAACCTTTAAGTGTATATGAGGATTATAATACTGAAATGAAAACATGAATATTTTACCTCCTTATATATTTTGTAGTTATTTTTTTTCCTAGAGAATCTAGAGCTCAAATAAGGAATACTGTAACTATTTTAGACTTCAGCATCTTTTTGTTTTCTTTCCCCTTGGCTGAGAACTGTACAGAGATAGAGAATTTCACTAGGATGTCAGGGACCCAGATTCTAATCATGACTCTTGTCATTGTTTCTTTGTGACCTTTAACAAATCACTTTACTTTCTTAGGTTTGGGTTCATCTGTAAAATAAATCTGGTTTTAAAGTTGCTAAGGTCTTTTCCAACTCTGAATCATAATTTCTGCCGGCATTTAGCTCTTAAGTCAAACATAGGTTGTCTGTGACTACACTTTGGTGTCTGTTTGCATGAGTACTATATCAGTTACCTGTGGCTACATACAGACTACCCAAAATGTAGTGGCTTAATAGAGCAACCATATATTTGCTCATGATACTATGGGTTGTCAGTTTGAGCTAAGCTTAGCTGGGAAGACATCAGATCTGCTGTTCTCAATCTACATTCACTAATGGGTTATCTGGGAGGCTGACCAGTGCTGGATAGTCTGACTTTGGTGCTGGCTGTTAGCTGGTTCTTATTCTCCACATGGTCTCCGGGTTTTGAAAGGATGAGTTATAGTGCACAGGTATTTAAGTGTGTACTTTCATTACATTTGCTGATGTCCCATTGGCAGCTAAAGCAAGTCACATAGCCAGTCTCAGTGTCAGTGCAGGAGGGGACTGCACAATCCCTGAGATAACAGGAAGCATCATTTATTGGAGGCCATTGGTAACCCAGTCTGTTACAGAGACCAAAAGGCTTCCATTTAAATCCCACACACTTAAGGCTTCTAAGTATAGTTACTGGCACTGAGTTGCCATTGTTGACTGTCTGCCAGAATTTGTTCAATCCAGTGGCCCACATCATTTTGAATAGGCAGTCGTACTTGTCATTACTTTCATGTACTTTTTAAGCTATTACTAGTGTCCAAGTAGGAACAAGATCTGTATAAGGTTTGAATTTCAATGAATATATTCTAACTAAATGTGGGGCCCAGTGACGCAGTATTTACCGATGGCAAGAAAATGCTGCTTAGAAGTTGTATTAGAAAGCTATTTTTTACTTAGAGCTAAACAAAGGTGGTTCCGTTGGCCACACAGTTCCTTTATTTCTTTTGATGTTTCTTCTCTTCGTCTGATTTTAAGGAACTAATACAGTATCTGGGTGTGTGGGTGGCTGTGTATGTTTATTTTTTAACACACACAATTTCTACTATTTGTCAGGACATTGGGGAAATGAAACATTACCTTTAAATAATTTGTTGGGAAGTTTGTCCTGGGTGAATTTTTTTTCTTTTTTGAAGTTGGTGATTTCATGACTAGTTGAATAATGGGTTAACTTTGTTTAAAATGAACACTAAACTAAAATAATCTTGGGGACAGAGGCACACAATAGTGTTTAAGATAAATAATTCCACGCTGACAAGGCTAATAAGCAACAATATTGACAATAACTTAGAGAATTACTGTCTGTTTTGGAAGGAACATGAACTGGCATATATTGGTTTAAAAAATCTGTCTTTAGCACTTGTTAGTGGGCAGGTTTTTTAATGTTCGTATTTTTTTCATTTGTAAGATGGTAATTATACCCTCTATCTCCAAGACTGTTATGAAGAGTAAACAAAATACATGTAAGCATGTCTACTACTTGGTAGATATTTAATAAGTGATGGCATTTCTGTCGTTTCAGTGCTCTTTGTACTATTTTGGGCTGCCTACTTTTCATAGTCAATGCTTGCCAGTTTAATGATACCTCAAAATGAAAAGAATCATGAAGTTTTTTTCCCCCTGTTTTGGTCTTACTTGTATTTCGAAAATGTGTTCCACGCTTCTGTGTCTCTCTCTTTTCCTTTCCGCATACTTCCTTCCCGTTCACCCTCCCACCTTTTTTTCTCTGTTTTCTCTTCCTTACTCCTTTTGCCCTGTTTTATTCCCTAAGGTTGATGACATATATTTCTTTTTCATATGTTGTGTTTGTTAATAAAGTGCTGGATCTGTTGTAGTTATCCCACCATCTAATTAAACTTCAAGTATTTTTTATTTTCATATCATTGTTTTACTTAACAATTCTGGCTTCTTAAGATCATGTATTCTTTCTTCTCTGCTTCTTCAGGCCAACTAGCCTCATGCAACTACATCTTTACATAAGAGAACCTTACATCTTGAAAAGAAACTTAAGAATAAGATGTGACAATAAAATTACAAGTTCTTTTCAACAGACCAAGTCACTTATTTATGTCGCTAGCCAGAAGAGAGTGTGCAGTCAGCTCTTTTTTGACATTGGGTATTAATGATATACAAAATAGGGAATAAGGGGGAGAGGATGTTTGCTTCTAGAATGTACCTGTGAGGCTGAGAAGATTCTCTTTTGGGAAGGAAACTGTGATAGAATAGATACATTTCCAGTGATCTGAGTTGTGAGTCATAAATCATAAATAGGACAGATAAATTCCTACTGTAGTTTTTAGAAGGATTATTGGTTAATTAGACATTGTTTGAGGGAACGTGCAAATCAGATCACCATTTATAATGCTGTGCCAGTGTGATAATTTGTAGAATGAAGAAATGAATTATCCAAACCAATTAATCTCTAAATAAAAATTTTTAAAACTTCTTTTAAGTTAGGGACTTACTTTATATCATATATACAAATTATGCACAGAACTAAAATTTATGGAAATTGTATAGAATAGACGTCCTCACTAACAATCTACCAATGTTTCTGGATGGCAAGTAAACTCTCTTCATTAAAATTATGCACCAGGCCTGGGGATGTATTTCAGTGGTAGAGCACTGGGCTGGGGTATTTCCGTCCCCATCACAAGGCTGTCATGTCCCTTCCTGACAGCCCACTCTCGCACTGTAGCCCTACTTTTACTTGGCTCAAACTCACTCTGCAGAGGATGTTTCTTTTCCTACCTTCAATAAAAGTAAAACTTTGCTACCATTTTAAAAAAAATACCCAGTATAGGAAAAACACAAAAACAAAATCCCCACAAAACTGTGTATCAGTTAGCTGCCTTTTTCTGGAGGGGAGGACATAAAGATACCTAGTTACCAAGATGTTTAAAAGATGGGGAATAGTTCCCAAGTCTGAGTGCTTCAGCTATAGAATATATAGATATATTTCTGTGTGTATGTGTATTTTTTAATATCAAGCTATTATGCATTACCTTAAATTAAATAAATACTTATTTATTAGTACTGAGAATTGATCCTAGGACTTCACCTAATGCTATGCACATACTCTGCCACTGAGTTATATCCCCAGCTCTTTTGTTTTTAAATTTTATTTTGAGATGGAGTCTTGCTAAATTTCCTAGACAGTATCAAACTTGCCATCTTCCTGCTCAAACTCCTGAGTAGCTGGGATTACAGGTGTGCACTGCCACACTAGCTTTAAAATTTTATTTTTATCTTAGGTGAAATCAATGGTAATTGGAATTATGATAATCATAATAATTTATAATATTGAACACTTTGTCATAATTTTGTATCCTAAGTCATTCCTGGTATTATATTGAATTGCTAGAAATTTTATACAATTCATAGGTAAAATATGTCAAAACATTTATATGATTTAGGAATTAACCTAATTTGTTTAAACGGTATCAGGAATATTGGGCATTCAGTCAGTGCCTGAATTCTGTTTTTGGCTTTTAATCTGCATATTTAGTATTTTAATCTGAAAATTCAGAATTTGTTTCCCCATTATTTTTATCTTAAATTTCACCAAAAAAGAACTGAAGTGTATTTTCCTAGTGTCATTTCCTGTAAGATTTAAATGAATTATAAATGCTATATATTCTTGTGAAGATTTTGATCTTCACATTAGATTGTATCCATAATTTTTTTTAGAGTTGGAAAGATTTATACTTGTTTCGAGGGATAGTTTATTACTTTAAAGTTGTTAATGTTTTAAATTTCATGTGTTAATACATATAGTTGATAAATTTTCAGTAGGTCTCCTTTAGGTTATAGTATTAATGCAGTTGCTGCTCTCTAATAAAATTCTAGTGTATTTTAATGTTTTTCTTGGAATTACACACGTGTAGGTGGTCTTTTTGGTTAAGTTCAAAGTAATAAGATAAAATGATCAAAAATTGTAATAACTGTTAAAATTTTAAATAACAGCTTTATTGAGTTGTAACTCATGTACCATAAAATTTACCCTTTTAAAGTATATATCATGTTTCCAACTTGCTTATCAGTGGTTCAGAAAAAGAATCCTATACATCAGAATGGGGAGGGGACATGGTAGAATGTTAACATTTAGGGAGTATGGGTAAAGAATGTGTAAGTTTTGTGTATTGTTCTCGTAACTTTTCTCCAAGTTTCATATTATTTCAGAATAAAGTATTTGTCAAATGGACATAAAAGCATGTGATGTAGTAGTTTTTGACATATTAACAGAGTTGTGCAAACAATCACCATTGTCTACTTCCAGAAGAATTTTTTGGTATAGCTTTTCTGTGTTTATTTTTCTCTTTCCTTTTCACTTGATAGAAAAAGTTGATCTATCTTGACATAAAAATTTCTTTACAGTTTTCTTAAAGTTTTTGAATGTTGAACTAAAAGACCAGCGTATGTCACAATTGAAAAGATATAAAGTATAATTTAGGCACTTAAAATGAAAATTCTTATTTGAAAAAATGAAAGTGAACTGCTTTTCACTTTACTATATATCCTTTGTTGAAACTTTTGTGTAGAATCTTCGATAAATTGTTAGTCATATGCAAAACTGTATCTACTTCTTAAAACTTGAATTGAGGAAGGAAATGCTTTGTACCAACATGGCAAATACTTCATTATAATATGAACATTTTTTGTTTCTTCCTCTTATGCTACTCATTGTTCATTGTATTGTATTTTTTCCTGAGAGAGAGAAGCTCTTTAGGGAACTTCTTTGATTTTTGTATGCCTTGAAGCAATATAATCAGTGTTTGTAATGTTTTGATAAAGTAAATTTTTAATAATAAAATATTTTTCAAGTCAGTTTTCACTCGTTAGTGATGTATACTATTCACTCCTTTTCACTTAATTGCAATTTATTACCTCTTACTACATGGAGGTTTATTTGCTTAAAAATAACCAAAATTGATCGTTCATTCACAATTTTAAGGAACTGAGAAGACTGGTTTCCTACTGTTATACATTGCTTTTTATACTGACTGTACAGAAAATAAAAAATGTGAATCTGAGTAAGTACTAAAAAATGATGCTGCATATAAATAAATACAACTGAGTTTCTGTGTAATCGCCTGATTCAAAATGACCCAGAGAAGGGTCTGCCAGGAGGAAAGGGGAAATAAGACACTTTTCTTTAGATTATAGGAAAAATCTTTATAAAACAGATCTTTGTATCAGTAGATACAAATTATTGTTTTTACAAAGTATTATATATAACAATGCTAATGAGCCTTAGGATTTTGCAAAATATGTTTGCTTATATTGTTTTACTTATATTCTATAGGAAAAGTAGCCATCAAAAAAGAAGACTTGTGTAACCATAGTGGCAAAGAAACTTGGTTTTCACTACAACCTGTTGACTCCAATTCAGAGGTTCAGGTAACTATTTAAGACCTAAGTAATGTAGGAAATTGTCACACACAGAAAACGAATGAAGAACTGCTTATTCTAGTTCATGTAGTTGAACCTTATTTTAAATTCTTGTTGTACATTATTTTAAATTCTAGCACAGTATATTATATACCTTTAGGTACCAGAGCTGAAAAGAAATGGCTTTGCCTTATAAATTCAAGAGTAATACACAGCGCTAGGGATTTAGCCCAGTGGTTAGAGTGTTTGCCTTGCAAGCACAAGGCCCTGTATTTGATACACAGCACCAAAAAAAAAAAAAAGTAATACACATGTGTGAGTTTGGGGAGATTAGGGAGGATATTTTTCCCCCTGCTTTAGTTCTGCTAGTCAAGTCACAGTAGCAAAGTCTGAGTTTTTGTTTTGTTTTATTTTTTTAAGAGAGGAAAAGTTTTAAGGGAAAGATTATATTTTATTAACTATGAGCTTAAGGAGAATCCCTGAAAGTGTGATTTTATTTATTCTCATAAAGATGCTCCATTCTCTGTCTAATAACCTAGACACAGGAAGATATTATTCATCAAGCCATGCCTGAACCCTCTGTGTACAGCCTTTGGTCCCATACCCCTCCCCGTTGTTTACATCTCTTTGTATTTGTGAGGATGTCATTACTCCTTTTAGTCTCTTCTTTCCTCTTGCCAAAACAAGAGGCCTTTTATAGATTCTGTAGGTGAGTAAAGGTATATGTTTAGCCATGTAGCTGCAGTTTCTGTTTGTTTCTGAAAAGTTTTGAGTTGCTTTGTCTTCTAGAAAATTGTTATTTCTATCTAAAGGGAATCTTTTTTTTTTTTTTTGGTAACCCTATTTATTTATAAAATATGGTAAGGATTGTGAAACCATTTCCCGAGGACATAACTGCAAGCAGGATTCTTCCTCTCTAAAAGAAGTTATAATTTGCCAATGTGACTCAAACAGAAGTTTTAAACAAGAAAGTGCCATATACACACCCACAGACAATTTGCAAATAAAGTACCTGTGTCTTCATTTCCTCATAACCTCTCAAGCATGCTCTGTGACTGAATTCTCAAAACATTAAGTATTTGTGAATCAGAACCCTTTCTTAAATATAAACTATAACTGGTACTTTTCATGTTTTATCTACTCTGTCCAAGATGTGTTCTTTTCATTTGACCATAATCATCATTCAAATCCCATTACAGGATCATCAAATCTCAGGTGAGAAGTAATGAGGAAGTAAAAAGGGCTTAAATTAGAAGTCAGAAAATTTAGATCCTAGTTACTCTAATGACCTTGAATTTCATTTCTACAAAATGAAAAAAGTTGCCATCTTTGGCTCATATGGTTGTAAGAATTAAATGGAGTATATTTAAGAGTTCTTTAAAAGCTGTTAATCGTTGTACAGATGTAAAATATGTTTTACCTGTGGTCAAGGTGGTAGCTACTTAGTGTTATATGCCTTTACCAAAAAGGTAGGTGTGAAAGTTTTAAAATACCAGTTTTTCTTTTTCTTTTTTAAAATTTCTCTTTTGTTCATTTTTCGTACAGGATTAAATACCCTTCCCATAAACAGTCCACTGTGAGAAACTTGTTAATCTAATAGTTTTAACAAAAAGCAAGATAAGAAGAGGCTTTGAAATTTTGGTTTAAAGTGAAATTTGAGTATTAGTTTATTAAGTACATTTCTCTTATGACTATTGTAAATTTGCTAAAGGATTTAAGGGCCCCAGTTCTGAAAGTGTGAAGTGTGATTGAAAAATACTGTGAATAATAAAGTTTTTTAAAAAGTGTATTGTAATAAAAAGCACATTGCCATTGGTCCCTCTCAGAATACTTTCCTACTTTGAACACACTTATCCTATCATTCTTGCCACTTTCTGAAACAGTTGTTTCAGAAAAACTTACGTGTTTTTAGTTGTCTGTTGTGGTCGCCTCAATGTTGTATTTCGATTCAAAACATTTACTTTTCATTGTCATTTTGATTTTGGGGAACAGCTGGAAGTTGTACAGTGCTAAATGTGGTGAACAAGGTAGATGAGGGACACGGTGATATTTTTATGAGCCTGCCTTTCCATTGGATTGCACTTGGCAGCTACATTCACTGGTTGTTTTTGTTTTGCTTCGGTTTTTTTGGTTTTTGGTTTTTTTGAGGCAGGGTCTCACTTTGTAATTCAGGCTGAGCTTGAACTCAGTGTGTAGCCCAGACTGGCCTCAAACTTGCAGCAATCATCCTGCCCCCCACCTCCCAAGTGGTGGGATTACAGGCATGGACCACTATCTCTGGCAGCATTCACTGTATTTTTGATCATACCTTGTAAAGACACAAAAGAGGACTTCCAGAATTGCTTCAGAAAGTGGCAAGAATGATAGGATAAGTGTGTGCAAAGTGGGTAGGAGTACTTTGAGGGGAAGTAATGGTGATGTCTATTACTGTAATATATTTTCAAAAATTTAAATGTTTCACTGTACATTTTGATCACCCGTTGTAGAAATCTGTATAGAATATTCTATGTATAATTCGTGGAGATGTTATTAGAGATTAATATTGGGACACAAGTTTTTATTTGATGGTATATTTAAACTCATCTCTGAAGCATGAAAATTCTGGAAGCAGCATTCATTTTTAGATGTAATACTTGCTACAGGTTACCTTCATGACTGTGAGTATTAATCTTCAGAGTTCTTTTGTCTTAAAAAATAATAGCAAGATTTACCCACTATTTAAAATAGGTTTTAGAAGGAAGAGTACTTTAGGAGTTGCGAGGGATATGCAGCACTTCTTAGGTTAATATAGTAGTATTGGGAATATTGCTGTTTTACCCCCAGACTGACCTGGAATACTAAATTAATTGTGTGAGTCTAGAAAAGGGAAAAGTAGATCATGATTTAATACAAGTTCTGCTTTTAAAATTTTTGTTCATTTGCAAACATTTTATAAAATTTTCATGAAGAAATAAGACCAATTGATGGAGGCAGTAGGAGAAAGTCATAAGACAGATTGAGTTCAATAAGAACTCAATCTAGTACCAGTAGTAGTTACTTTTAGTAATTGTAATAGTATATATCAAGCACAGTACTGAGTGCTTAGTGTATGTTATCATATTTAATCTTCATAATAGCATTATAGGAAGGTAGTATTACTCTCTTTTAGAGATAAGGTAAATGGAGGTTGACAGAGGTTAAAATGATTTCTCCAGAGTCACAGAGCTACTGAGTGGTAGAGCTGAGATTCCAACAGAGATCTGTTTGATTCTGTCTCTTAACAGTGCTTTACTGCCTTTCACAACTCTGTTCTGTTAGTCATAAAAAACCTTCTGCAGATTAGATGGATCACTTAAGTACAGTAGAAGGTAAATGTAGGGAAAGAAGTCTACTCAGAAGGGAGGGAGCATTACCAAGTTCCTAGAGGGCTTTTTAGAATGTAATTGCAGGAACTTCACTATGGCCAGTGCGAGCTAAGAAAGTTTTCAGACATTTACAGGGATGCTGCATCAGTAGCAGAGGTTAGGTTCTGACAACAAAATTCACATAGGTTAAAATTATTTTTTAAAATAATTCCCCTTGAAGGACATTGAATTGGTTTTGGCTGACCAACACATGAATATTTGTTTACATTTGGGGCCATGGTGAGTGAAAAATATTTGCTATATCATTAAACTTTTAGACCCCCATTCAGTGCAGTAATAGATACTGCAGGAGGCATGTGGGACCCAAGACCCACTGATTGATTTCATGGATGCTCAGTGTACTCGTTGCGTACAGGTGTTTACTATTTAGTGGTTTTTTTTCCTTTGCCTTTCATTTTGCAGAGTGAATAGTTAATGTTTTCTCTTTATCTTTCTCTCATTTTAATTACTATTCACTTGCAAAATGAAAGGAAAAGAAAAAACATTTGAAGATAAAATTCCCTTTTATTTTTTGTATGTCTCATGACACTACATGTCTCTTCCTCTGCTTGGCTCTGTGAATCTGCTTTTTGGTCCTGGGGCTCGAACTCAGGGCCTTGTGCTTAGTTAGGCAAGCACTCTACCACTTGAGCTAAATCCCCAGCCCTCTGCTGTCTTTTTGATAGCTAAAAAAAAAAAAAGAATGCCACACTGGCCTTTGAATTTGTGTGACTGTACCAACTCCCCACCATCTAAAACCTACTCACAATTTGGAGGATTTGGCTGAACTTGGATCAGATGTCCACTGAAATCTAATTTGGTATAGTTAAAGGAAAAGTCTACATAGTGCTTTACGTTTGGGGCTTTATGTGGGCATCTTTCCTAATAAAGGGGTTGGGGTGAAAGAAATGATTGACATCTCTACCTCAGACAAGAGAGATGCTTTATTTCTTAGCTTTATCACTAATTGGCATTTGAACCCAAAATAGTCTGGGGATCATTTGTGAAATGAGAACCTCAGTATAAAGGATTCCTTTTGGTTTTGAAGTTCTAGGGAAGTAATATGCAGAACTGTAATTTAGCCCTAAATATAAGATCCCCAAAATAGTGAGATGGGTTTGTACCAAAATAGTTTAAGAACTTCTTACTGTGAATTGTTACTAAGGTGCTTAATTGTTGCTATTAGCAATGTTAATAATTATTTCAGTTTTCTTTTCAGGAGTTCAGAATAGTAGTAGTAATAGTTTATGAGTTATTTTTCTCCCTTAATTTTTTTTCTTTGCCTTAATTACACCTTTTGCAATTCTCCTTCCTTTGATTGTACCATCTCCTCTCAGCCCCTTGAGTCTACCTTCAGACTGCAGTGTCTGATCACAGGGAAGCACAGAGGGGCTCTGTGCCTGTGCCAGCATGTCACAAAGTATAGGGGATGTCTTTCAGTCCTCTTCTTACTTGACCTTTCAGCAGATTATGATGTGCGATGACCACTTCTTCCAACTTGGAGGCAGTCTCCTCCTAAATTTCCAGTCCTGGTTGTCATTCTGCTCCACACGTATTCTTTTTCTGTGCTCATTACTACACAAGTGCTCTTAGTGAGGACTGTGCCGGCACCTCTCCTGTGAAGCCTCTTTTGGCTTCAGTGATCTGCAACCATGCTGTTAGTTATTAGGTCCCAAAATGCATGAAAACATGCGAGTGTTTTTCTTTATTTCTGTTATAAGGAACATGCCTCATATAGACTGATTAAACCAGATCTTCAATATGAAGAAGGTGTTGCTCTCACTAGTTAAGGGTGTTTGTCTAACCCAACTTGTACAAGCAGTAAGTCCAGATGTAATGTCAATCATGTCCTTTTGATGCAATTAGTCTTTGCCAGCAAGCTTATCTTGAATTTCTGGATCATGCCTAAGTTATTGATTGTTTTATAGCTTCTTAAATATGGACTCTGCCTTACTTGTTTAAGCAATCATTTAAAAAGAAATGCAGCGATTATAGCTAATAATCCATCATTTATCAAATGTTCAGTTAAGGCAGAATGAATATAAAAGTGTAATTCATTATTACAGGTTGATTTTTAAAGAAAACTTCATTTATAAATTTACATTTTAGCCAGGCTCAGTGGCACATGGCTGTAATACCACCTACTCAGAAGGCCAGGGCAGGAGGATAGCAAATTGGAGGCCAGCCTGAGCAATTTAACAAGACCCTGTCTCAAAATAAAGAAGGGCTAGGGATGCAGCTTAGTGTGAAGGCCCGATACTGCTCAAATAGTCAGACAGACAGACAGACAATCAGTTATGTAAAATAACAAAGGAATGAGATTCTAGATCATATTAAATTCTTCTTTAAAGAGAAAAACATGCCTTTCCATAATGA